>CAKNEV010000166.1:48267-62701 GCA_930272055.1 Rhizopogon roseolus
GACAAGGATGCATACATGCGCGCGGGCGTGACCAAGTTTAAGGATTACGCGGCGCTAGCAGAGCAAGCTTCTCTTGTTGAGCTTGGTGGATTGAAGGCCGATGCATGGATAGCGCTTCACCCGAACTTTTTCAAGGAGGAAACCATGCCGAATTCAGTGACCCCTCCGACTACCCATCGCAGCAGCTCTTCTTCGTCACAGCATAATGTCCACACATCACCTCCATCCGTCCCTTCGCCACCGTACGCAACTACATCAAACTCAAATACTCAACCTTTGGATGTATCGGACGGGCCCATCCCGCTTTGCTTCGTGCCACTTATGGCCTGCCTCACAGATCTTCAGAAGGGCGGGGTGGCGCAGCCCCTCCGTTCACAGGTCGGCCTAGCTCTCGGAACCACAGTATATGCCAGAGCTGGCGTGGCCACTCTGAAAGAGTATCTTGCTCTAGCCGCGAACTCTGGCGTTGTGGAATGCGGAGGGATTGGTGGTAGCGCGTGGGTGAGGCCCCACCCTGATGTGTTAATTAGACAGCTTGTTTTCTAGCCTGGATCGTTATCTTCATATGTACAATTCTTTTACATCGATTATGCGGTATATGGTGTATATGTATCGTAAATCAAGCATTTCCGAGCAGAGGGCTGAAGTCAACACCCGGGTGATGCCCTCGTCCTCTTCTACTAGTAAAACTTTGGTGAGATTTGGGCGAACGCCCCGAAGGACGAACCGGCCTGAGAGTGGCTCTAGCCTGTGTGAGGTGATCTGAGATGAGCTGCGAAGGCGGGTGGGCCAACTCGCAGCCAGACCAGCAGGAGTCTAGGTACCAACCATTAGACAATGTAATCTATTTAACTAAGTGTTCATGAAGTAAGAGGCTAAAAGGCTGCGAGAAACTGAGAGATAAGAAAAGAAAAGCAGAAGGCAGCAGGCTGGCTGCAGTGCGGAGACACCAGAGCCACGTGCCGCACTAGTACTATGCCACAAAGTCTAAATTCTACGCCGCACTCGTTCCTCGGCTGGTCCGGTGTCCGGTGTCCATCCGAACGGTTCTAATTGGGTTATTCCGAACATTAACTTTGACTTCAACTTTCAACTTCGGACAATGATCTTCAGGATTCGCACTCTCGATGAATCGCAGCGTATTTGGAACTCTGGGCCATTTTGCAACTTCGGGTCAATGATAGTATTGGTTTTGACCCAAAAAATCAGTTCGGGCCGCTATGAAAGGTTTGGCCCCACTTGTCCGCAACTGTGGTCCAACAGCGCACCGCCCTTACGATACGCCAAGCATATGTCGAAAATGCCCAACATAAGGTCAATGACCCTGAAGGACTCATTCTGATGCAGAAAAAAACGCACCACCCTCACCTCAGTATCCTCTTTTGTATTTCAGCGCTTCAAGCTAAAGGTCAGAGGGTGTAACGCAATTTCTATTTTCATCTGGTCGGACTCTGCTTTTGTTCATTTCCAAGTCAGCGACGCCATCACAGCGGCCCAGTAATGCGTGTGATGGAACAGCTCTTGGAGTCGTGTTTGCAAGATTGAGGGCCCTTGCGATGTGCGGACTGCATGTGCAAGTGACTCCGAGTGTACAGCAGTAACACCCTGAATTAGAAGTTGACGGCATCCTTAGACAGTACAAAGGGGGAACGAAGTCGCCCACCAAGTTTCTCTATCCCCTCCCCAAATGAGAATCTTATGTCTCACCAAGGAAAGGTCGCTGTCTTCTGGGACTATGGTAAGCCTCTGCGTAGACTCTCTTGATCGCTCATGGGGTACATCCTCCTCCAGAGAACTGTGCTCCCCCATTAAGTTCGCAAGGATACTCTATTGTCAATCGCATCCGGAAAATTGCACACATCTTTGGACATGTAACGACGTTCAAAACGTACCTTGACATGTCCGTGCAGCCTCAACACCCAAGGTCCATAAGCTTTCGCTCTGAACTTCAGTCCTCTGGGGTGTCTATGATTGACTGTCCGCATAACGGTAAGAAGGATGTGGTGGACAAGATGATTCTAGGTGCGTGTTCCATGTACCGTCTACAGTATGGACCATGAACTTCGTTTATAATAGTGGATATGCTTGCATTCGCGATTGATCATCACTCACCTGCCACAGTCATCCTGGTCGCTGGCGACCGAGACTATGCATATGCCATGTCAACCCTCCGCCTCAGACAATATAATGTCGTTCTTATCGTGCCATCAGCAAACATCCCCGAAAGTTTGGTGTCTCAGGCGTCTGTCGTGATTGACTGGAACTATGCTATTCTTAGAAAATGTCCAGAAGGTGGCACCCCGCCGGTGCGGCAGCCTTATCCCGACCTTGATGAGGATATACTTGAACGCCTTACACGCGAGATCCAAGGTTCAAATGGAGATCCGACCGTCACTGCCCACACACATGTCGCCCAGCCTGCACCGACGGACACGCCGAGGAAGGCTGCTAGTGTATTTCCAGAAACATCTGCGCGTTATAGAGTCGGGTCTATGCTGTCGCGCACTAGGTCCATGATCCAGCCTACGCAGACCATCCAAGACATTGACCGAGACTCAGGCTCGGATGGAAGTGTCGCAGACGATCACGTTAGCACAACTAATGAGATTCAAGATGCGAGCTATGATCCATTCGCCAGACCTCGCATCATGAGTCCCCGCCTGGAACGCAATCATAATATTGCAGAGCCACTTCCCATTATAAACTTTCCACCGTCTCCATCCCCTTCCGCCGCGTTCAATTTGAAATCGAAGACCCCTCTCTCACATTCACGTACTATCTCGGGAGGCACCCCCATCTCGTATGGAAATCCACTGCCCCAAAGAATCGTGCCAACTGCAACGTCCACCTCACCTGCCCCCACAGATTGGCGGAGCGACACTACTTCTGCACTGAAATTTATCTACTCCAGCCCTATCACGGAATATGATATACTTCCATTGGACCATGCAGCAGTTATGGAAGCCTCCGGACTTTACGACGAGGACGAAAATGATTATAGCAGCAACGATAGCGCAAATGTCTCAACCAACAGTCCACATCTGACTGAGATCAAAGATGATATCTCGCATACATATGCTATGAACGCCGTCCAATCATGCTCCAACGAAAGCCAGGCCTCTTTTCGTGATATTGGGAGATCTCCTCTTGTCAACGATACGTCTTCTCCCATCACTAAGTTTTCTAAAACTCCGACGTCTCAACAGTCATCGTCAACTCCGTCTTTCTCCGATCCCAACGTTATAATGCATAATGTTGAAATAGGGTCTCCACCACAAAAAATGCCGTCTGTTATCCGGCATAACAACGACAATCGTTATTCAGGATATCACGCGCTTCCTATCGAGTCCATCGAGGATAGGATCCGACGTCTTACGCCTCCACAGTTCCTGCCGTTGATCAACCAGCTTCTACTGGCGAGGTCGAGAGGGAATATGAAACCAAGGATATCCATAATTGCTAGTGCCTTGGTTCGGTACAGCACCGATGTATACAAGCGCGCAGGCGTGACAAATTTCTGGGATTACGCTATGCAAGCGGGACAAGCTTTTGTTGTTGAGCTTGGCGGATGGGAGGGCGACTCATGGATTGCACTCCACCCCAATTTGTTTAAGGAGGAAACCGCTACCGAGTCCGTCGAGGATAAGACCCGACGCCTTACGCCGCCACAATTTCTGCCGTTGATCGAACAGCTTTTGCTGGAAAGGTCGAAGGGAGTTGTTAAACCAGGAAGGTCTACGATTGCGATTGCCTTACTTCAGAACGACAAGAATGCATACAAGCGCGCGGGCGTGACTAAGTTTAAGGATTATGCGGCGCTAGCAGAACAAGCTTCTCTTGTTGAGCTTGGTGGATTGCAAGGCGATGCGTGGATAGCGCTCCACCCGAATTTTTTCAAGAAGGAAACCATGCCGAAGTCACGGACCCCTCCCACTACTCGTCGCAGCAGCTCTCCTGCGCCACAGCATAACGTCGACACATCAACTACATCAATGCCATTCACCCCTTCGCCACCGCACGCAGCTACATCAAACTCCAATACTCCACCTTTGGATGTATCGGACGGGCCCATCATGCCTTCCTTCAGGCCTCTTATGATCTGCCTCGCAAATATTCAGAAGAGCGGGGTGGAAAAGCCCCTCCGTTCACAGGTTGGCCTAGTTCTCGGACCCGCGATATATGCTAGAGCAGGCGTGGCCACTCTGAAAGAGTATCTTGCTCTAGCCGCGAACGCTGGCGTTGTGGAATGCGGAGGGATTAGTGGTTATGCGTGGGTGAGGCCTCACCCTGATGTATTAACTGGACAGCGTGTTTTATAGCCTGGTTCGCTATCTTCATGTATTACATGTCTTTTGCGTTGTTATGCGTTGTATGATGTTTATGTATCGTTAAGGATTTTGAGCAGAGGGCTGCATTCCAGGGAAGTCAACACCCAAGTGACGCCCTTACCCTCTTCTACTAGTAAAGCTTCGATGAGAGTTGAGATACTGTCCTTCTCATTCTCCGACTCTGCTTCCTTGCTATTCGAGCATGGGATCTCGAGAGTAGCACCGAATCCATCTAACCTCGCTGACTAGTATTTGCTCTTCAGCTTTTCTTGCAACAACAACAACAACGATCATCATCATGGTTGTCGTTGTTGTTGTTGGATGATGCTAGTAAGTCTCAGTACCGTGTCTCACCGCAATGTAGGTTTCAGCAGATTGAGTAGGAATATGATAATCCCACCCTCGAATATAGATGGGGCCGTAGACTCAGTAGAGTAGGGCAATGCCTTCAAGTTCTTGAGAAGACTTGTAGGAATATTGTCTTAGCTTGGGCTGCTGCCAGATCAGCAAGAGCACTCAAGAAATCGCTTGTCTGTGGTACCTATGGCTAGCGACGACATTTGATTGGTGGAAGAGATCTCAAGTTAACCAAAACAAGTATTTACGACACAAAACCCTGGCCTAAACCAAACACGTTCGGTGAAAAAGCAGTTTTGAGCGCTTTGTGACCGAACCAGGTTCAACCGTATTATTACTGTTGCCGTACAACCGTAAATTACAGGTAAGGCGTGCAGCCCTACTCCTCAATCTAGTCCTCCCATAACTGCAGGCTGTATGACCCCCTCTGATAGTTCTCATATTTCATCTGGGCAACCGGGGTATGTTTCGGTAGAGCCACCTTCAAGTTGTTTTCACTGTTCAGCAGACTCACGACACTTCCCAGCTCTCCCAACCCACCTTCCTCACTATCTCTTCCCCTAGTAAACGATGTCTTATCTCTTGGAGGTGATGCAATTTTTTATAAACCAGAGTACCAGCCATCTCCAGGTGCAGTGCGTCGTGCAGAGGCACAACGGGAGAACTTGTTAAAGAGGAACCACCCTTATCCTTCACCCAGCAAGATTCATGATGTAGCTCCTTTTGACCTTCGATTTGCTGCTCGGTTTCTTGGGAAAGGAAGCCAGCCTGAATTTACCAATGAAACCGTGAAACAGGTGTGAACTTTATGCACATTGACACCAAATATTAATTTGTATGGCCAACAGCACGAACAGAAACTGCATAGTGGTCTCTCTGCATTATCGTCTCCAACCTTGCTAAGGGCACTTGAAGCAAAGCAGGCTGCTCGTGAAGCAGCACGCCAGCGTCTCCTACTTACAGCATGGGAGATTGAAGAATCAATCCGTCTCACATCATTTCTCAATGCCTTGCAAGCGGAGAGTCAACAGCAGCTTATTTCAACTGAATCCGAGGTTGAGACCATCAGAAAGATACTCTCTGTGCGTTCACTTCAAGAAGTCAGGGACGATGCAGGCTATCTCCAAGATGTCTACGACGATCAACTCAAGATCTTCCAAACTATAGATGCTCAGACGGAGAAAGTTGCGGAAGTTCTAGGTTTACATGGCCAACCTATAGCAGATTTCAATATGGACTCTGCGAACCCCCTTCACCCAGGTTCTGATCAATCAGTGGCAGCCACCAGTGAGGTTACCAATACTTGCGTCTTGGGTAATAACGGAAAGATGCGGATAAGAAAACGTGCACCTCTCGATATAGATGATAGTTCTGATAGTTCTGATGAAGATGACAGCTAGTGGGCTGGTTATGGTATGTGAGTATTCAGTTGTGCATTGATGACTGCATTCAACTCATTTGCATGTGCAGCATGTCACTCCTATCTTGAACCACCGTTAACGGCTATTCATTCCATTTTGCCTTTTGTATTAGTACTCTTGTATTACACTGACACGTTGCACAATCCATTACTTGATCTCGACCTTCAATGACTAATGACCCTGCGTACGTCTATATCATTCAACCAACAGACCACGTCGAATTACCTTTTGTAGGCTGTTATTCCAAAACCCCGGCATGGATTAACGAACAATCCATCAGGGCTACCGCAGACACACAGATCGGGCACATCAGCAAGCAGCCCATGTATCCAACCAGCGACTTCAAGGATCCTCTTTTGTATTTCAGTGCTTCGAGCTAAAGGTCAGAGGGTGTAACGCAGTTTCTATTTTCATCTGGTCGGACTCTGCTTTTGTCCATTTCCAAGTCAGCGACGATAGTGGCGTGTGATGGAACAGCTCTTGAAGTCGTGTTTGCTGTCTTCTGGGACTATGGTAAGCCACTGCGTAGACTCTCTTGATCGCTCATGGGGTACATCCTCCTCCAGAAAACTATGCTCCCCCATTAAGCTCGCAAGGATACTCTATTGTCAATCGCATCCGGAAAATTGCACACATCTTTGGACGTGTAACGACGTTCAAAACATACCTTGACATATCCGTGCAGCCTCAACACCCAAGGTCCATAAGCTTTCGCTCTGAGCTTCAGTCCTCTGGAGTGTCTATGATTGACTGTCCGCACAACGGTAAGAAGGATGTGGTGGACAAGATGATTCTAGGTGCGTGTTCCATGTACCGTCTACAGTATGGACCATGAACTTCGTTTATAATAGTGGATATGCTTGCATTCGCGATTGATCATCACTCACCTGCCACAGTCATCCTGGTCGCTGGCGACCGAGACTATGCATATGCCATGTCAACCCTCCGCCTCAGACAATATAATGTCGTTCTTATTGTGCCATCAGCAAACGTCCCCGAAAGTTTGGTGTCTCAGGTCTGTCGTGATTGACTGGAACTATGCTATTCTTAGAAAACGTCCAGAAGCTGGCACACCACCGGTGCGGCAGCCTTATCCCGACCTTGACGAGGATATACTTGAACGCCTTACACGCGAGATCCAAGGTTCGAATGGAGATCCAACCGTCGCTGCTCATACACATGTCGCCCAGCCTGCACCGACGGGCACACCAAGGAAGGCTGCTAGTGTATTTCCAGAAACATATGCGCATCATAGAGTCAGGTCTACGCTGTCGCGCGCTAGATCCGCGAGTCAGCCTACGCAGACCATCCAAGACATTGACCGAGATTCAGGCTCAGATGGAAGTGTCGCAGACGATCACGTTAGCACAACTAATGAGATTCAAGATGCGACCTATGATCCATTCGCCAGACCTCGCATCACGAGTCCCCGCCTGGAACGCAATCATAATATTGTAGAGCCACTTCCCAGTATGAATTTTCCACCGTTTCCATCCCCTTCTGCCGCATTCAATTTGAAATGGAAGACCCCTCTCTCGCATTCACGCACTATCTCGGGAGGCACCCCCATCTCGTGTGGAAATCCACGGATGATTATATATTTCCATCGGACCATGCAGCAGTTATGGATGCCTTTCGACTTGACGACGAGGACAAAAACGATTGTAGCAGCCACGAGAGCGTAAATGTCTCGACCAACAGTCCACATCTGACTAAAATCGAAGACGATCCCTCGCATGCATATGCTGTGAATGCCGTCCAATCGCACTTCAATGAAGGCCAGGCCTCCTTTCGTGATATTGGGAGATTTCCTCCTGTCAACGACACGTCTTCTCTCATCACTGAGCTTTCTGAAACTCTGACATCTCAACAGTCATCACCGGCTCCGTCTTTCTCCGATCTCAACGTTACCATGCATAACGTTGAAATAGGGTCTCCACCAATGCCGTCTGTTATCCGTCATAATCTAAACGTATGGACGAGACTCTGCTCTGATTGGCGTGAGTATTCCCAGCGACATGCATTGCAGCCCTTTCTGCGGGCGCCATTTTTCCCAGTAAAAAAATCCAACCACCATTGCAATCGTTATGACCAGCGGAGCCAACACTAAGGTAGATGCCCAACCATCGGTGGAACCGGATGTCACAGCGAAGACGAAAAGATCAGGGCAACTATCAGGGCTGGTGAGAGATGTAAGAGGGATACGCTCTAGTATTCGTACCAGTTGGGGTGCTTATGCGGATCGCATCGAGACTTTTCCGTTTCGCAGGCGGTATGATGAAAACAGAGGCTAGAGCCACTGGCACAGATACAATAACTACAAACCAGTATATTTAATGTAAGACGCCCATTCAACGAATATTGCACCAATCAGGAGACCCAAAACTAGAGGCACAATGAAGTCTGGAAATACGTGGATCTTCACTGTTAGCGACCCCGGCAGAGCCTCCGAATAAGTCTATTGCCCGAGCTTGTTGGTGTGGATTAGGAAATGTATTGACTAGGACTGTTAGCGCAGAGGGAATCAGGCAAAAATACCCACCTATTCCCGTCAATGCCCTGCAAATGACCATCGGAACCTTATTATCAATAAATCCAGCAGATAACGAGATGATACCGAGGCCAGCTCCTCCGATTAATACATTTTCTGTAAGCTCATCAGCATTGCCATCTAACAGATGGGCATGGAACTAACTTGGGTTGTATACATCGCTGATACGGCCACTTCAAAACGATGTGTTCAAAGTTCAAGGCAGAATTCAGGAGATAAACACTAACAATAAGCAGGAATGACGCAAAGGTCAACAGGAATGCACTAATCATCCAAGTAGGTCGACTCTCAGTTATATCCATGGATATCTGGAGGGACGGTAGGGCAGAAAATAGAGCTGAGACGTTGAATCCATCCAAGAACTAGTACTGAGCAAGACAGAATATGACCAGTAATACCAGCTTCCGAAAAAGAATAAGTTCCTTTGGTTGGCTATTAAGCAGCGTTCCAGCTAGTGATAGAGTCGGAAGTGGCGACATCGTACTGGGGATGGTTGTGGAGGTTCAAGTTATCTAAAGTTTCATCAATCACTCGTACCATTTTTTGAATTAGCGTAGAGCTGGTAGTTTTGACCCAAAAAATCAGTTCGGCTATGAAAAGGTTTGGCTTTGCTTGTCCGCAACTGTGGTCTAACAGCGCAGTGCGCCGCCCTTACGATAATACGCCAAGCATATATGATATGATGAAAATGTCCAACATCGGGTCAGTGACCCTGAAGGACTCATTCTGATGCAAAAAATGCACCATTGAGTCATGATCCTCACATCAGTGTAATATTCAATGGTAGGATTCTTCTTTTGTATTTGAGCGCTTCAAGCTAAAGGTCGGAGGGTGTAACGCAGTTTCTATTTTCATCTGGTCGGACTTTGCTTTTGTCCATTTCCGAGTCGGCGACGCAATCATAGCGGCCCTGTAATGCGCCTGATGCCAGAACGGCTCTTGGAGTCGTGTTTGCAAGATTGAGGGCCCTTGCGATGTGCGGACTGCATGTTGCAACTGACTCAAGGTGTACAGCAGTAACACCCTGAATTAGAAGTTGACGGCATCTTAGACAGTACAAAGAGGGAAGGAAGTCGCTTATCAAAGTTTCTTTATCCCCTCCCCAAATGAAAGTCTCATGTCTGACAAAGGAAAGGTCGCTGTCTTCTGGGACTATGGTAAGCCCCTGCGTAGAGTCTACTGATCGCTCATGGAGTACATCCTTCTCCAGAGAACTGTGCTCCCCCATTAAGTTCCCAAGGATACTCTATTGTTAATCGCATCCGGAAAATTGCACACATCTTTGGACATGTAACGACGTTCAAAACATACCTTGACATGTCTGTGCAGCCTCAACACCCCAGGTCCATAAGCTTCCGCTCTGAGCTTCAGTCCTCTGGGGTGTCTATGATTGACTGTCCGCATAACGGTAAGAAGGATGTGGTGGACAAGATGATTCTAGGTGAGTGTTTCGTGTATTGTCTACAGTATGGACCATGAACTTCGTCTTTGATAGTGGATATGCTTGCATTCGCGATTGACCATCACGCACCTGCCACAGTCATCCTGGTCGCTGGCGATCGAGATTATGCTTATGCCATGTCAACCCTCCGCCTCAGACAATATAATGTCGTTCTTATCGTGCCATCAGCAAACATCCCCGAAAGTCTGGTGTCTCAGGCGTCTGTCGTGATTGACTGGAACTATGCTATTCTTAGAAAACGTTCAGAAGGTGGCACCCCGCCGGTGCGGCAACCTTATCCCGACCTTGATGAGGATATACTTGAACGCCTTACACGCGAGATCCAAGGTTCGAATGGAGATCCGGCCATCACTGCCCACACACATGTCGCCAAGCCTGCACCGACGGAGACACCGAGGAAGGATAAAGTCGGGTCCACGCTGTCGCGCGCTAGATCCACGACCCAGTTCACGCAGACTGTCCAAGACGTTGACCGAGACTTAGGCTCAGAAGGAAGTGTCGCAGATGATCACATTAGCACAACCAATGAGGTTCAAGATGCGACCTATGATCCATTCGCCAGACCTCGCATCATGAGTCCCCGCCTGGAGCGCAATCATGATATTGCAGAGCCACTTCCCCTTATAGACTTTCCACCGTCTCCATCCCCTTCCGCCGCGTTCAATTTGAAATCGAAGACTCCTCTCTCGCATTCACGCACCATCTCGGGAGGCACCCCCATCTCGTATGGAAATCCACTGCCCCAGATAACCGTACCTGCCGCAACGTTCACCTCACCTACCCCCACAAGTGGGCGGAGCGATACTGCTTCTGCACTGAAATCAACCAACTCCGGCCCTGTTTCATATTCATTTATGATGGAAGACTGTATACTTCCATCGGATCATGCAGCAGTTATGGATGCCTTCGGACTTGACGACGAGGACGAAGATGATTATAGCAGCAACGAGTGCGCAAATGTCTCGACCAAGAGTCCACATCTGACTGAGATCGAAGATGATCCCTCACATACTGTGAACGCCGTCCAATCAAGCTTCAATGAAGGCCAGGCCTCTTTTCGTGATATTGGGAGATCTCCTCCTGTCAATGATACATCTCTCATCAATGAGCCTTCTGAAATTCTGTCTCAACAGTCATCATCGGGTCCGTCTTTCTCAGATCCCAACGTTACCATGCATAACGTTGAGATAGGGTCTCTATCACAAGTCACGCCGTCTGTTATCCGTCATAACAGCGACAATCATTTTTCAGGATATCACGCGCCTCCTACTGAGTCCATCGAGGATAGGATCCGACGTCTTACGTCCCCACAGTTTCTGCCGTTGATCAACCAGCTTCTACTGGCGAGATCGAGAGGGAATATGAAACCAAGGAGGTGCCTAATTGCTGGTGCCTTGCTGCGGTACAGCACCGATGTATATAAGCGCGCAGGTGTGACAAATTTTTGGGATTACGCCACGCAAGCGGGACAAGCTTTTCTTGTTGAGCTTGGCGGAGTGGAGGGTGACTTGTGGATTTCACTTCACCCCAATTTGCTTAAGGAGGAAACCGTTAACGAGTCCGTCGAGGATAAGATTCGACGCCTTACGCCGCCACAATTTCTGTCGTTGGTCGACCAACTTTTGCTGGCGAGGTCGAAGGGAGTTGTTAAACCAGGAAGGTCTACAATTGCGATTGCCTTACTTCAGAGCGACAAGGATGCATACAAACGCGCGGGCGTGACCAAGTTTAAGGATTACGCGGCGCTAGCAGAACAAGCTTCTCTTGTTGAGCTTGGTGTGTTGCAAGGCGATGCGTGGATAGCGCTCCACCCCAATTTGTTTAAGGAGGAAACCATACCGAAGTCACTGACCCCTCCGACTACCCATCGCAGCAGCTCTCCTGAGCCACAGCATAACGTCGACACGTCAAGTCCATCCGTCGCTTCGCCACCGTACGCAACTACATCGGATTCAAATACCGCTAGCGAGTCCGTTGAGGATCAGACCCGACGCCTTACGCCGCCACAATTTCTGCCGTTGATCGAGCAGCTTTTGCTGGAGAGGTCGAAAGGAGTTGTTAGACCGGGAAGGTCTACGATTGCGATTGCCTTACTTCAGAGCGACAAGGATGCATACGAGCGCGCGGGCGTGACCAAGTTTAAGAATTACGCGGCGCTAGCAGAACAAGCTTCTCTTGTTGAGCTTGGTGTGTTGCAAGGCGATGCGTGGATAGCGCTCCACCCGAATTTGTTTAAGGAGGAAACCATATCGCAGTCACTGACCACTCCGACTACTTATTGCAGCAGCTCTCCCGAGCCACAGCATAACGTCGACACGTCAATTCCATCCGTCGCTTCGCCACCGTACGCAACTACATCGGATTCAAATACCGCTAGCGAGTCCGTTGAGGATCAGATCCGACGCCTTACGCCGCCACAATTTTTGCTGTTGATTGAACAGCTTTTGCTAGAGAGGTCGAAGGGAGTTGTTAAACCGGGAAGGTCTACGATTGCGACTGCCTTACTTCAGAGCGACAAGGATGCATACGAGCGCGCAGGCGTGACCAAGTTTAAGGATTACGCGGCGCTAGCAGAACAAGCTTCTCTTGTTGAGCTTGGTGGATTGCAAGGCAATGCATGGATAGCGCTCCACCCCAATTTGTTTAAGGAGGAAACCATACCGAAGTCACTGACCCCTCTAACTACCCATCGCAGCAGCTCTCCTGAGCCAGAGCATAACGTCCACACATCAATTCCATCCGTCGCTTCGCCACCGTACGCAACCACAACAAACTCAAATACCGCTAGCGAGTCCGTTGAGGATCAGACCCGACGCCTTACGCCGCCACAATTTTTGCCGTTGATCGAACAGCTTTTGCTAGAGAGGTCGAAAGGAGTTGTTAAACCAGGAAGGTCTACGATTGCGACTGCCTTACTTCAGAGCGACAAGGATGCATACGAGCGCGCGGGCGTGACCAAGTTTAAGGACTATGCGGCGCTAGCAGAACAAGCTTCTCTTGTTGAGCTTGGTGGATTGCAAGGCGATGCGTGGATAGCGCTCCACCCGAATTTGTTTAAGGAGGAAACCATACCGGAGTCAGTGACCCCTCCGACTACTCATCGCAGCAGGTCTCCTGAGCCACAGCATAACGTCGACATATCAAATCCATCCGTCGCTTCACCACCGTACGCAACTACATCGGACTCCAATGCCGCTAGCGAGTCCGTCGAGGATCAGACCCGACGCCTTACGCCGCCACAATTTTTGCCGTTGATCGAACAGCTTTTGCTAGAGAGGTCGAAAGGAGTTGTTAAACCAGGAAGGTCTACGATTGCGACTGCCTTACTTCAGAGCAACAAGGATGCATACAAGCGCGCGGGCGTGACCAAGTTTAAGGACTATGCGGCGCTAGCAGAACAAGCTTCTCTTGTTGAGCTTGGTGGATTGCAAGGCGATGCGTGGATAGCGCTCCACCCGAATTTGTTTAAGGAGGAAACCATACCCAAATCAGTGACCCTTCCGACTACTCATCGCAACAGCTCTCCCGAGCCACAGCATAACGTCGCTGCCAAGGCACAGATTTTGAACCCTGAATTGCCTTTTGCCATTAGGTGTCGGGGAATCAAGCCAACGGGGGGTAAGTGCGAGGTATTCATCAGATGGTCGGCAGTGGACGGAACTTCATTATGTCAAGCCCATATACCCAAACCCTCCCCATCTGTGGCCGAATGGATACTGTCACGAACCCCTTGGTGTTGGAATTAGAATCGTTCGCTAATATAAACACGATGCTACCATAATATAACTGGTAAAATAGACTACATACTGTCCTGTATTTTTACCAGTTTACAACAAGTTGGCATGTTCAGAAAGGGCGCAGTGAGACCCTAGAACACGATTTCAAGATTTGCTAACTGTCTCCTCGCAGTCAATAGTATCATAATTGTGCACCAACTTATTGTGATTAGAGGTGCAAATTTGTGCAATAACCCATTGTAAACGGTGTATGTGTGGAAATCGATCTATTTCGACTGCACTACACTTCTACTATCTGAGCATATGGATGGATCTATGAATAAAGGTCAGTGACATACAAGATAGAGATCAATGTCAGTGCCTTTGCAATCTCATTAGCGAAGGAGTTGAACGCCTTCAATGGTTCGATTATCGATAATTGAGGAAAACTTGTTGATCGTATTCAAGACCAGATTGTACATTGTCGGTTGCTGACGCGGTATGATTCTGCATCCGTGATTCCACAAGTAGCTGTGATATTGATGTATCACATACTTGTACTGTAGCAGAAATGTGATGCACGAATCAGTCTGTCCCAT
>CAKNEV010000167.1:0-62587 GCA_930272055.1 Rhizopogon roseolus
GTGAAACCATAAGCCAACATACACATTAGCTGACGGGCATTGCAGAGGACTGAAGGGACCAAGGCCTGAATGACGACTGATTAATCCGATAATCACAACGTACCTGAACACCATCTCTTGCATCAAGGACCGATCTTTTGAAGTTCCATCGATCGATCGGTGTTGTGAGATTAGTAGAAGAGTGAGGGAAATCAATTGAAGAGGGCATGTGAAGGTGATGATGAAGGAGGGAGGCAAGGTGCAGAGGAATGAGAATGAGCGCCAGATGTCCCGAGGTAACCGGGACGCTTAGTCAATGGGACGCTATCAAATGGGACGATTTAGTCAATGGAATTCTGTCATGAGAATGCTTAGTCAATGGGACGCTGTCAACGGGACGCTGGGATGCCTAGGCACGCTGGGACGCTGGACACCAAGGCACGCTGGGACGCTGGGACACCTAGGCACACTGGGACGCTTAGTCAATGGGACGCTCTGACAGCGTGAGAGTGAATTAGACCAAAAGCAGGACAACTGACGTTAAAAATCGCTCGATATGGTCTAGCTCAGCTGGGACGCTCCCAAATATGGTGAAGCTGGGACGTGACGGTTTAGACCCCTCTAACCCGAGACAACAAATAGATAGGTTAGGGTCTCAAGTCATCCTACCAATCCTACAATCCGCTATCAACCTAACCTATATGTATGCGCAATATCTATGTGGTCTACTTGCGCACTGTATATCTTATAGTACCTCAAATGTACCCCTTTTGTTCTTCTTTCCTACTAAAGTCACACTTCAACCTTGTAAAACATACAAATAACCCCTTCCTAACCCGAACCCACTTACAAAAAACGTCTATAATATGTGGTCCTGGCTTGTCTTTTCTCATATACATGTCATATGTCGTCAATAACTATGCGCAACGTGTCAGTGGTCTACTCGCGCACTCATACTCGTTGTATGTATGCGCATCATCTATGTGGTCTACTTGCGCACTATATATCTTGTAGTACCTCAAATGTACCCCTTTTGTTCTTCTTTCCTGCTAAAGTCACACTTCAACCTTGTAAAACATACAAATAACCCCTTCCTAACCCGAACCCCCTTACAAAAAACATCTATAATTGTAAAACATTCCTCGAAGAAAACATTACGACCCCATAGTGCTCCAAGTCATATAAATAGTATTATTTATTGGGAAATACATACGCCGTTGCAACCGTTGTGACGGCGGGGTGAGCAAATATGCAACAATATAATATATAGTTAAATGTATGATCATATTTTGCGCCGGTAAGTAAACATGTGGGTAGATAAGGGCCTGGACAGCAGCGTTTATTTCCCGGTTTATTTCCCAGTTTGTTTCTGTAAGTGGCGTGGCAATGTGTAACAAGTGGTGACAATTTGTGACTCGTTCGTGACAACACCGTACGCGTCGTTCACGGAACCTAGTACGCGACAGTTGAGCGAGCTTGCGGCTGCACTGGGCATCACGATCGATGAGAGTGGCAACGACATCGTATTCATAACCTTCGCGCTTCCCAACACCAAACCGCTGTTTATTGTACTGCCTAGCGCTGACCTGGGTGCCTCTGCAGCCCACATCCTACTGGCAACTTCTGGTTGGGACTCGACGCTCGTGCAAGTGTCTTCCCTGCCTGACTGCCACAACTTCTGCAGTCCCAACAGTCTGCGCCTGTGTTACTTCGTGGTACCTTCCTCTCACTGTGGCCCACTACTGTTGTCACCATTTACCATTCTCATCTGGCCCTCCTACTTCGGGTCTCTCGCTAGCATTCCTTACTGACTGTCCATTGTTGCCCATGGCCCATTAGATATTATCTATTTTGTTTGCTGTAAGAAATAGACGTTGTTAAACTATTTCAATCCATGAGAACTACAAAAAAATGTATTGAAATACTTGAGCTCGCTGTTGCCTACAACGAGCACGAAGGTTTTGACAATGTGTGGCATGAGGTCGCACATGTATCCAATTCGGGTTGTAACGCTGCGCGGTGGCTTGTCACATTTATTTGTGGATGTTATGATAAATAAAATAAACCGAGAAACAAACTGGGAAATAAACGCTGCTGTCCAGGCCCTAAGTAAGTATCATATTATATTGAGTCAATATTGTGAATTAAACCACAATATTGACTCATTTACTTACCTACCCACATGTTTACTCACCCACGATCACAACGGTTGCAATGGCGGACTACACAACAACATATGATCATACATTTAACTATATATTATATTGTTGCATATTTGCTCACCCGCCGTTGCAACAGCGGACTACACAACAATGTGGTCACACGTTTAACCATATAATACATACATACAATATTTCATGTCTACTCACCCGCCATCACAACGGTTGTAACCGCAGACTACCCAACAATAATAGTATGAAATAAATAAATAATGCCATGATAAAATTATACTGTACAATCCTTATCATGTTTAATCACCCGCTGTTGCAACCGTTGCAGCCGCGGACTACAAAATAATAACAATACAAATCAATCACATATTTACCTATATACATGTTCCCTATATACTGATCCGCAGTTGCAATGGTTGCAACGGGGGGCCTTCTGGATGATTTATGCTAACAAAACTGTATTTACAGCATACTTGCATGTTTATTCACCCGCCGTTGCAACCGTTGCAAGCGCGGTCTACAAAATTAAAACAATATGAATAACATATTTACCAATATAATATAATAAATACTTACTTACAATGTTTATTCACCCGCGATCGCAACGGTTGCAACGGCGGACTACACAACAATGTCATAATACATTTAACTATATAAACATACATATTTCATGTCTACTCACCCGCCGTCACAACGGTTGTAACCGCTGACTACCCTAATAATAATAGTATGAAATAAATAATATGATGGTAAATTATACTGTACAATCCTTATCATGGTGAAATCACCCACTGTTGCAACCGTTGCAACCGCGGACTACATAATAATAATACAAGTCAATCACATATTTGCCTATATACACCTTCCCTATATACTCATCCGCGGTTGCAACGGCGGGCCTTCGGGATGATTTAAGCTAACAAAACCATATTTATACCCTAACCTATTTAGAAAAAACCCCTACATGCCCTTGTACGCAAGCAGGAACGCCGCGACGGTCATATACATTGTGACGAGTCCGAACCCGATGAACGCAAGCGTGTAGCCCCATTTCGACCCTTGGGGCCGATTACCGAGCGAGAGAAGGAAGCACATGATGAATGATGAGAAGCCCGAGATAGAAGTAGTTGAGGATGAGGATGAGGATGTGGATACTGGGAACGTAATCTTCAAGCGCTTTGGAGAGAATGATGAAAGCGGTGTAGTAGTTGCCCTGGTTTGGGTGAGATACATCATGGCAGAGGAAGAACAGTGAACTTACTAGGGAAAACCAGGAGAAAATGAGGTTATACAATTGATAGACCATTTCGATACGAATCCAGAGTTTGCGCATGAAGGTATGCGAGGAACGGTAAAGGTAGTGGAAATGAACGACAGAGTGTATGGCAGCGAAGAAGGAACCATTAAGCCAGCGACGTCTTTGTGAAATCAACTCAGGGACCTGGTCAGGAACATCGGTGACGGCGTAGGCAGACTTGACGTAGTGCAATATCCATGATTCCCCGCGTTTGGAGACCAACTCCCATCATAATATCTGGGCAAGTATGAGCCAAACCTCATCTTATTCAACTCAACACTCACCCGATCCTCGGCGAGATACATATTTGCTGTGAAGATGTCTGCGCCTGCACCATGCATCTTCTCGCCCAAAAAGTATTTCTGCAGCGGTCCCTCCCCCATCTGATCATTCTGCAGTGCGATATACCTGTATGCGCTAAATGCGCCAGGTAGCACGGTGATGTACCCGAACACGCTCTCTAACGGTTTATCCAGAATATTTGACATTTTATATTCGAAATTCTGTGCCGCGACGAGGGGATTGATCAGATACTGTCCGTACTTGCCCTTCAGGGCGACAATTTCACCGCATGCGCCGCCGACATTTGAATTGATGTCGAAGGCTTTCCAAAGGTGGTAGATGGAGGTGGGACTGGGCATCGTACCGACGTCGAGCAGAACACATACATTGGGCTGTAGTATAGGACCGAAGGCGTTGAAGAACCAGCGATGAGAGTTGATTTTCTTTTGGTTCTTCTCTTTGAGGCAGAAGATGTTCTGGACCGGGACAACGCCCTTCTTGGCGCCTTCGATTTTCATCGAAGGAGATACCGATACTGCGAGCGCGTTAGGAATAGGTAGGATGGATAATAAATAGCATACATACTTTGTGTGGTGTACTCGTATATATGCGCTGTGACAGGTTTTCCATTGACGACGTTCTTCTCTATGTTCAATGCCAGGACGACGTTCCAGAACTGAAGCGCACCTTTGCAATCCCATCCTGATATACTCCCATAGCAGCAATAACACTCAATGTCCGGGAATTGATCTTCTGCCGCCCATCACTAACGATACAGACCACAACCTTCTTCCAGCCGTCTTTCTCCCACGTTTTACTCCGGTCTCTTTTGCACAGGTGCGTGATGTTCTTTATAACACCATGCATAGAACGGCAGAAGAGCTCTTCATCTTCATTGTACATAGTCATCACGATGAAAAGCTCCGTTCTACGCGGAGGATCGTACAGTACTTGGCGGAGGTTGAATTCAGAGGCCATAAAATCATTCGGATCGCACGTAGCGGCAGAGTACCGCATGTGGGTAAACTCGCGCTCATTGCGCAAGGCGCACATATTCAGCAGTTTCGTGGGTACCGGAAAGTCAAGCACGAAGTTACCATGGGAGAGCCTGTGCACTGTAAGGAGGAAAAATATAAGACGTTCCAGAGTAAGGGAATACATACAGGTGATTGTACACTTATATCCGGGATGCTGGCGTTCAATTGTATCCGTTGGAAACAGTGTCTGAAGTAGTCAATGAGGCCTCGACATATGACCTCGAGGCGGCTGACAACCCGATCCATCGTCAGTCTCAGGGACGGGTCGTCCTGAACCATATCCAGTACCAACGGCTGTATGAACTCAAGGCCGTTGTATTCCTGCACAACTGTTGTCAGAGTAGTATCTGAAGAAAGAGCGATGCACCATATGTCCAAAAAAGTTTGCTAGATAGCGTGACCAATGTAATAAACATCCGTAGGGAATGGATTTTGTGGTTCACGCGACTTGAATTCTGGTACCGTGTTGTCACCCCCCACGATAATCGGTTCGAGGGGGTTTGTTATAGATGGGTTATATCGACAAGACAATCCAAAATCAATCAAGTAGTACTTGGTAGGACGCTGCGTACGACTACGATGCCTCGGGTCACCTTTCAGATCGCGAGTTATGTGTATGCGGAATGGATGAAATGAGTCGATAAAAAGAGGCTTTGGATCCATCATGATATTTAATTTCATGTAGTCGCTAAATGCATAAGTTGAGGACTAGAAAGTATAACCACGGTTAGAACGGAGACATACCGGTGAGCAACATAATTCTTGTGCATGAAATAGAGACCCTAGGGTGGGGGTGTCAGCTGCCGAAGCGTTCAAGCCAAGATTGAGTACTTCGAAGAGCTGGCGAAGACAATCTATGACTTCCCCAAAAAGTTTGAAAAGGAGGGTCGTAGTAACGCCGGAGGAGAGGCATAACAATAATATCACGTTCTTCATCTGGAACTGCGAGAACACTCAGAATAGGAACGCAATGGTTCATAGGATTCGTTCTGACATGAAGAAACGAGTTATCTCAACCTTGAAAGGGTGATCATTCCGACGGATTGCCTTGAGCATAACAAATTCACCATCTGAAACCCGAGCATCCAATATGCTAGCATACTGCATGATATTTGATGAGCCTCGATTCCTGCAACCCACTGTGCATAAATACCTGAGGTGAAATCCAGTCTTCACATGTCGGCAGGTCTTTGGAGGTTCCTTGCCAGGATGGAATCCAATCTGGTCTATACCGGGGACGCAGCAAATAACCGCAGGTCTCGAGCCAGTTGTAACGTTTAGCCCACCACAGCTCATTTCATCTCATGTTCGAGGGTTGTACCGCCGTATTACCAGAGCTAGGTCCCGTGATAGCCAATACGTCGTTGTCTGGAGGGGTCATGCTCGAACACGGAAAACCCCTTGGTTGCTTGGTGAGAGTCGGAACTGGACAAAATAAAAGTCAATAGGGATGCGATGCACGTTACGTCAGTGTTGTATCAGTTCCCGGAAATCCTACTCACTCTGTTAACTAATATGTCTATATATGTACTATCGACTGGAAACAAGGGGGTGACTCGGTGAGTACCGTATAATAGCTTGAGGTATCGCTGTCTATTCGTCTCCTACGAGGCCGTCTGCGGGTGAATGAGAACATATCATCAAGAGAAGACAAGGAGAAAGAGAACTTGCCCGAAGAATGGTGCTCCCGAAGGCTCGCAAGTGGTGCAATTGCTCCGCAGTCGAGCCTGATCCGCTGACCCATTATTGATGACCTGTCCATATGACGAAATAGACGCAATGTGGAACACGAACTCGTGCCAACTGTGCTGACCATGGGGAGTGATTCCTGGTGGAGGGTAGAAATTTGGACAATTATTGTGGAACTCAAACCCTCTTCTAACCTCTGAGAACGAGCCAAAGCCTGCAAAGCTGAGTTCTGACCTGGGTCTGGAATGGCAGGGGATATCGGAAGCACGCGCAAGGCGCTTCGAGCTAGAGTCTGAATCGAGGCGCGGGAGTCACCAGCCAACGATGTTGCAGAGAGGGACTTGGCAATAGCTGAAGGACGAATGGGGAGCTGTTGATGATATTCAGTGATGTCCCATTGATCACCCAGTTAGTATACTTATAGTGGAATTGAAATTCAGCGTCAAACTGTAAGATAATCGACCATGAATTTCAGTGTCGGTATACACGATATTGTTCACGTGATTCGGTAATAACTACAGCGACATGAATGACTCGGTAGACAGAAAGATCTCGTTCAAGCTTTACCAACAGTGCTTACACTACGGAATGCAACTTTTGTGTGTTGCCGAAGGCTCGCCTTCTATTGAATGCGCGTTTGAACGGCGGCCCGGTCCAGAGCATGACGTGCAAAGCGAATATACATGATCCACACAACACCATACTCTTGCCTTCTGTCGGAGAGCTATTTGACTTTTGGAGGTTTGTCATCGGACGCTTGAGTAGACGAATTATTGGAGATAGTTCCTGCCTCCAACGAGCATAAGTGAACTTGGATTAACAATCAGTGATCGAAGAGAACTACTGATGGTGATGAACGAACTTCCGAGAAGGCCACTGTGCGACTGAAGGTAGAAATCACCCATGGCAGGATTGCCGACACTATGCGTTTGCGGATAAATGCTGATTGGACAAGCGGAACCATGAAGCTTGTAGTAAAGGCCACAATATGGAAAGAGTGTATGAGTACGAATGAGAGAAGTGGAATGAACTGGATGCGTACGCATTGCAGACCGCGTTGACTTCATCATTTTTCCTCCAAAAGGGGGTCGCAGTTGTATGGCAGCACTGCGCACTCCCTGCAGAGAAAAAAAACATTAGAATTCCGTTTGAGCGGGACATGGACGTAAATTAAGCTCACCAATGATTTCAACTACTTCTTCCCTTCCAGAACCCTGCCATCACCGCACTAGCGACATCTGAACTCACACCAGCATTCGAATTTGCAGACTCCAAAGCTGGCACGACTGGAGATGGCCCACCGCCGCATCATGCCTTCGTGCCTCACCATGATTAGCACGCATCGATTTTGGATGCGGTCGTTTATGCTGTTAGGTGATCGCAGGTGAAGAAAGGCGAGAGTGACAGGGAACATGTTCAAGGGACGAGAAGAGGGGGGACGCGGTGAAGAAAATCGCAAGAGAAAAAGTAGTTAGCGCAACTCCCAGAATCAAATGAAACACTCACCAATTTACAGTAAAGCCCGCAAGCATTACACTCCAGTCGTCATTCAATCCTCATCTCCACAACGACGTATGCGTCGTGCCACACTTGGTTACAGTTTGATTCGACGGACGCTTCAGACCCTCGACAAGCTTAGGCAGATCAGCAGCATTCTTGACCTCGACAGCAACCTGGACGACAGGCGACACAGAGAATTTCATGACCTTCATGTTGTGTGCGGTCTCAGATGTGGTGAGAGTTCCACTCTTGAGCAAGAACTGGTCAATGCCGACGAGACCAACGATGTTACCAGCGGGGCAGTCTTCAATGGGTTCAATGTAACGACCCATCATGAGCACCGTACGCTGAACCGACTTGATGAACATGTCGTCCTTCTTGCCAGGTACGTAGTTGGGTCCCTGGATACGGATCTTTGGGCCAGAACAAACGGTACCGGAGAATACACGACCATGTGCGTAGAAGCGTCCCTTATCTGAAGTAGGTACCATCTTCGAGACGTAGAGTACTAGAGGAGCTTTGGGATCACAATCTCTGATACCAATGGCAGACTCGTCATCCATGGGACCTTCGTAGAGAGTCTCGACACGGTAGCGCTGAGCAGTAGCAGGAGAAGGGAGATTGATGACTATCATTTCCAGGAGGGAGTCACCAGCGGGCATGGATTTGCGCATGACGACCTTGAGGAGAGCCTTGCCCTCAAGATCTTGCTCGTCAGATGTCAGTTTGACATCGAGCTTCTCGCAGATGGGACCGATTTGATCCTTCTTGAAGTTCATGACTGCGTCGAAAACCCCGAAGATGGGCTCAAGAACAAACATGTTGAAGGATCGCTCTAGGGGTTTGCCATCGGCACCGGCGCTCTTAGTACTCCACTTGCGAGTGGCAGGGTTGAAGTAGTTGTCACCCCATAGCTTAGCCAAAAGCTTCTCTTTGGGTACACCGAACTTTTTCGAGTACTAGTGAACTGGAGAAGGGTGAAAGCCCATCCGTGGAGACCTGAACCGAAAGCAACTGTACCCTTGTCAGGGTAGACCTGGACGTCACCAAGAGCCTCATCGTGGTAGGTCGAAACGATGACGTTAACGGTCTCAATGGTACGCTGGAAGGACTGGTACAAGTGGTTTAGTTCATGTCGATTAACATAGAGAAGCACGGTATCAATGCTTTGAGAATCTGGAGTGCGGCGGAAGTAGTGATTTCGGGAACATCTTTGAAGAAATATTGCGGTCGTGGATCGTCTTGAAGATGCTTGCTGGATTTGATCAAGCCTTCCCAATGACATGCCATAGTCGCGCGATACTTTGAGTAATTTTCCTCTAGCACAATGAACGAGTTGAATTGTCTTGCACTAGTTGGTCGTGACAGAATGAACGCTCGTCAGTAACTCTGCCTGTAATGAATCGAGGATGGCTGGATGTCAGTTATGATAAGGCGTTAGGTATAGAACATACTTTAAATCGCTTGAGGCTGAATAGCGGCGGTCGCGGGAGGAGATGCAACACGACAGACACAACAGTTACTGTTGTGCTGCGAGGCGTCACGATGCCAGGATGGTTGGATGTCAGTTAGGATAAGGTGTTAGGTATAAAACATACTTTAGATTGCTTGAGGCTGAATAGCGGCGATCACAGGAGGAGGTGCAACACGACAGACACAACAGTACATACTGTTGTGCTGTGAGGCGTCACAATGCGAGGATGGTTGGTCAGATCTTCAGACACAACAGTACATACTGTTGTGCTGACACTTGGCCACAAAACATACACCGTACTGGACTTGGAAGTTGATTATGTAAACATAATTCATCGCTCACCTCAAAGCGTGGGAATCATGGCGGACACCCGCCAAAGTTCCCACGTCCAGCGTTGTAACTTGTGATGTGTCATTCAGTCTTGTTCTGCGTCCGGTACAGCACAACTGTTCGTACAGTCGTGGTGTTTCATTCATCCTTCTTCTGCTTCCAGTCCAGCACAACTGTTTGTACAGTTGTGGTGTTTCATCTCATAATTTGCTGCGCCTCTCTCGCCGCTTTGCGACTCTACCATGGTTTCCCCTCCAAAGATCTTTATCCACAATGATAAGATCTACACGTCTCGCAACACGATGTACTTTCCCGACCATGTACCTCGTCTGGCGCATTGGGATCCCAGGATAGATCACGACTGGTCTCCTGAAGATACCGAGGACCAATTAAGGACTTGCTGGGCATTCGCGTCTCGCGGATGGTTTCCTCTGGTACCTGTAAACCCTAGATATGAAGGGCCAATCTTCGAATGCCTAAACCACACCAGGTATTCGCTGCGTACAGAGCACGTTGGCGGTGGGCGACACATCCTCCATCGCGACATCAGGGAGAAATGGGACGCTTTGGAAACAAAGCTACATTTGTGCTTCCAGCTGCTGGGATCTAATTGGTATGTTCCCTTGTCGACCATATTTCCGCTGCCTCCCTCTAGCTACGGCTACAAGGCATCACATGCGGATGCTTCACTGACCCGGAAGGTCGCGCTGAGGTGTCGCAATGCTTTTCTATGTAAGTCAATGCACAATACGATCTCCATTGTATCATCGTTGAAATATTTCCAGTATTTTCAACGGCTTGTACATGGTTTATTATGAGTCGCACGTACAGGGGGGGGTCCGCCCCCTGGCAGAGGATCTTGACGGACCACAAGGAGCATCCGATACCAGCTGAGTGGGTTATTGAGTTATCGCGCTCATTTGTGGGGGATTTATCGATTAACGTACCACGCACTGGAGCGTTCATGACTTCCGCACGTTGCCCTTGGTCAACACAGTTGGATATGTTCGAAGCATATGGTATTCCTCTCTGGGTCCTCTACCTCCAGGAAATGCCTGTTCATTGGGAGCTACGGTTTTATATCCCTACCGAGAAAGCCATCGCTGAAGCTGTTGCACAAGCCAGCGTGCCGCAGCCTGTCAGAGAACCTGAAGTCTCAGGTGCTACAATTTGGACTCCGAGGGAGGTAGGATGGGATATGGACGTTGACAATCAGAATCCTGTGCACGACAGCAGCGCACAGGATGCTGTTGCTTTGGGTCCCATGCCTGAACGCTTCAGCGGACAGAAGAGGGGCGAGACTTGGCAGACATTTTTTGCGAGACGCGAGGAGGAGAATAAGAAGAGGGAGGAACGGGAGAGTCCGGTTCAACGCCAGTCGCGTCTCAGCCGACAGAAAGATGCGATGAATCACAAGATTCCCTCGAAGTCCAATACGGTCACCGTATTCGAATGGCAGGAGCAGGACGATTTCCATGGCTTCCTGCTACGGGTTCGTCTCACTAAGGCGGAGGTTCCCGACACTTGGGGGTTATATAACAACACGACGAGAGTATACGATGGCTTTTGCAACGAGTGGGACTTGTGCACGGCGCTGGATCCCGCCAGCGTGCCTGATGGTGACTGGGAAGAGGACGACTTCCCGCCTGAGCCTGCTCCTGCTCCAAGCCCTGCACCCCCTCCACCTCCATCCGCACCCCCATCGTGGGCGAGCTTCTTGAATGACATTCATAACTACTTCAAGGATCATCAAGTCGCGAGCTCCGAATATACCGCCGGGTTCGAAAGGTTAATGTCCGTCTTACGGTTTCACCTTGGATTCCGCCACACCGCAACTGGCCTGGGGCAAGTCAATAGATCAAAAGCATTAAAAACATGGACGAGCAAGACCAAATGGCTTCACTTGGTCAGGATAATCGGCGACTCTGGGGATGATCAGCCACCCATCCAGGGCGACATCATTCAAGGCTTCATCGGCTACCTCGCCACTCTGCCTCAATCGGAGTTGGGCAACATACCAGACGATCTTTGGGACCTGGGTGTCAATACGGATCTGTCGGCATCCAACGCGCACATCACCGTGTCCTACGCACGACCTTTGGAGTGGCAGGAGGAGCACCGGCTCTATATAATTGAGTCG
This sequence comes from Rhizopogon roseolus, assembly GCA_930272055.1. NCBI lineage: Eukaryota > Fungi > Basidiomycota > Agaricomycetes > Boletales > Rhizopogonaceae > Rhizopogon > Rhizopogon roseolus. The sequence continues at coordinate 11,900 of CAKNEV010000167.1, forward strand.
AGTCAGTCGCGAAACCCACAGATTTGGAAGCTGGCGGTGCGGGATGCTGCCTCCGCTGTCATGTGCCTCCGCAAAGACTGGGGGCCCGACATTATGAAGATCGCGCAAAAGCTTCTGCACAGGGGGATCGCGTTCAAAACACTCCAGCCAATGGGAGTTACGCCCGACAGATTGCCTCTGCTCAACAAACCTCACACCTGCACGCTGGGATTCGCCCGCCGACCTTTCAAACCATTGAACGCAGATTACATTATTTACGAACAGCATCGTCATGCGTTCATGAAACAGCCCCGTGCGAGAGCAGCACTTCTTCATGGAGGACTCGTATGGCGATTAGCCCTGCATAGCGTGGGTTTCGATGTCCTGCCCTCATTTCTTGAGGGCGTTTCACAGGAGGCGGTACCATTCGGCGTTAAGTTGACTATCGGGAATCAATCGTACTTCGACGACGACTTGTCTGAGGAAGAGATTGATTTCATGTGCGGAACGTATTACCTTCCGACAGGTAAGCCCCTTCTTAGTCTCGCCGATGCCAATCTAACCTAAGGAATAGATGAAGGTAACGTCGAAAAGGTGTCGTGGTGGCCTAGGCCCCAGGCCTGGAACGCTTCAGGCTTAAACGTTGGATTTTGGTCCAGTCGATGCGAAAACTGGTTCCAGAAACGCCTAGAAAACATTCGAACGGGCGTTTCCAGGGATAGACACTCTGAACCCAACGACGGTAATGGGCCGATGAATGGAACCAAGTGGAAAAAATCCCTCAAGTTCAACGCTAGCACCAATAAGATCATAAGCAACGTGGGTGCAGCATCGACAAGCTTTCTCGACAGGACAGCAAGCGGTAAGCATCTTTCAGTCGTTAGTCGAAATCCGTAGTTCACTGACTGCGGACCCGTGCAGCGTTCAAGGAGGATGGGTCACTTTAAATAGACATGTTATATCGCAATTGACAATTCTCCATCATCTTGAACTCTGGATAGGCGTGGCAGTCCTGAGGATTTGAGATATTGATATGTGCGAGTGGATCATGGTGAGACGCGACAGAAACTGATGGATCGTTGCGGGATATGATGAATGTAATGGCAGCACGTACTGCATTGTCAAGGATGGCTGGATGTGAGGCTGAATAGCGGTGATCACAGGCAGACACAACAGTACATACTGCTGTGCTGCGAAGTGTCACGCATGCGAGGATGGTTGGATGGATACTTTAGGTCGCTTGAGGCTGAATAGCGGCAATCACAGGAGAGGATGCAACACGACAGGCACAACAGTGCATACTGTTGTGCTGCGAGGCGTCATGATGCGAGCATGGTTGGTCAGACACAACAGTACATACTGTTGTGCTGTAGAGAGAACAGATGAAGGTGTGTTAATCAAGACCTTCCCAATGGTCGGTCGAACACTCCTGTTACACGTCAACTAAAATACACTGTGCCAGAGATATTTCACTTACTGGAAATATCCGAGCCATACTTCCAAGCCTCCACCCAGGCCCTGGATGCCAGTGTCTTTGGTGAAAAAGGCCCAGGTATTTTTCGGGCATTTCCTGTGGAAAAGGAAATTTGAGCTTCTACGCACCGAAGGGCAACAGAGCATGACTCACAGGTTCGGTGCCTGCCGGATGATCAACTGCAAGACGTTGATAGCTTGCATGACTCTCGGTGTTTGCTTGGTTTGTTTGCCTTCAATGAAATCTCGCAATTCACTATGATTCAATAGTAAGAAGTGGAAACTGACAGTACACACCCAAAGTTGATGGCGTCGCCTGAAACTCTTTTGAGCGCAACCGTGAGGGTCAACCAGTGATTTGGATGTATGTCGAGGTCACAAGTACTTGAACACCCTGAAGAGCACCACCGGGAATGAGACAAGTTTCGTGACCAGGCTTTGTGTACCAAGCAACTTTCTCCTGCTCGATAATGCTGATAGTAGAGTTGGGAACGGGGGGTGCGTACAAGCAGAAGCCTATATAATATGCGGATGATGAATGGGCAAAGAAATGAGGTGGAGACCATGAAGTCGCTGGCGGGGTAAAACATGCACCGTGACTGGTAATCCAAGTGTTGGAATTTTGCGGCTGCACAAATGACGGACGACGAAATGATATTGGCAGGGAACCCTTTGCAAACGCGCAAAGGTAGTCGACTCGTAGATATGACTATATATGTAGGTAAATTTTATCTTATCACATGCGAAATGCGAAAGACTTCAACAACGCCCGAAATAATCCGACACCAAGATATCTGCATAAAAAGTTCATGATAATCAGCTGGGTCGTGACATGAAGAAAAAAACCACCTACTCCATGTATTTGCAGCGTTCAGTGGAAGAGCAGGATGGCAATATGAAATATACGGAGTTGCTAGCATCCAGGGAAGATGGCGTATCTATCCGGATATGACCCAAGCCTGCATGATAGTACTGGAGTGACAGACGAGACTCGCCACAAATATTCATTCTGTTATCGCCTGTTACTACCTTTAGCGAAGGGCCACGAATTCAATAGCAAAAAGTACTCACATGTCAGAACCCAATGAGCTGAAGGCAGAGGTGTATATAAAGAGGACAAGCGTCAGATGAAACAGTGCGTTCCCAGGGTGTCTTGGAGCTCAGTGACCTAGAGACACAAGATAACAGCGGATGTTCACAGATCAGCGCCTGAGCAACTGAAAATGTCAGACTAAATGCGGAGCTGCGCAATGTGCATGTATTGGTCTCTGGAATGAGCAAACATCCCAATGGTACTAGCTGGGTCCATCGGTGCGTGCGCAGAAACTTCAACCGAAAGCCACCAAATAAAGAGATGTAGATAGATTAGCTATTGACAAACGGAAAAAAAATAGATCTGACCGGATCAACATCATACAGAAGAGAAACACGACAGGCACAACAGTACATACTGTTGTGCTGTGAGGCGTCACGATGGGAGGATGGTTGGTTAGACACAACAGTACATACTGTTGTGCTGTGGAGAGAACAGATAAGCACTGTACAATGTCATCGCTCACCTGAAAGCGTGGGAATCATGGTGGACACCCGCCACAGTTCCCACGGTTCCCACGTCCAGCGTTGTGGTTTTTCATTCATTCTTCTGCGTCCGGTACAGCATAACTGTTTGTACAGTTGTGCTGTGAGGTGTCACGATGGGAGGATGGTTGGTCAGACACAACAGTACATACTGTTGTGCTGTTGGAGAGAACAGATGAAGAAGGTGCTTGTAGACACCGTACAACGTCATGCTCACCTGAAAGCGTGGGAATCATGGTGGACACCTGCCACAGTTCCCACGTCCAGCGTTGTGGTGCTTCATTCATTCTTCTGTGTCCGGTACAGCACAACTGTTTGTACAGTTGTGGTGTTCCAGTACCAACTACCGCCATCGAAAGTCAAGATGTTCGCATTCGCATCGCCATCTGTTTGGTAATTATTCACTGTATCACCGTTGTTGTTCAACATTCACCGTTATTTTTTGCTGTCTTAATAATACAGGCATAACCCAAGGCTTTCATTGGCTCGACGGTTTGTACTCTGTCGAGCTGCATGGCCCTATTACTTATCGTGGGAATCATGGCGGACGCCCGCCACAGTTTCCAAGTCCAGCGTTGTGATGTTTCATTCATTCTTCTTCTACGACCATGGTGTTTCATCCATCCTTCTTCTGCATCCAGCCCAGCACAACTGTCTGTACAGTTGTGGTGTTTCATCTCATAATTTACTGCGCCTCACTCACCCCTTTGCGACTCTACGATGGTTTCTGGTCTAAAGATCTATGTCGACGATGATAAGATCTACACGTCACACAACTCAACGTACTTTCCCAACAATATACCTCATCTGGCGCATTTCGATGGATTGATTTCATGTGCGGGACATATCAGTTCTCGACAGGACAGCAAGTGGTAAGCATTGTTCAGTCATTCAAAGTAGTGATGCGTATCTGACTGACTGAGGACCCGTGCAACGTTCAAGGAGGATGGGTCAGTTTAAAGAGACATGCAGGCTATCATCGAATTAGTACGATACACGCAATAATAGAGATTTTCTGTCCGAACTTTAGCTCCACATAATGTGATGCCATGATTTTGACCAAGCACCGCTCTGGAATCCCCTGATAGTACGGTGCGATGATCTTGGTCAAACACTCAAAGTGCGTAGATGTGAGGGCTCGGAGCTTGGGTTTGGGTCATAGCAGATCTCCACAGCTGCTGTGATGGTATGCAGGAAAATATACGTCAACTCTTGCTGGATGTTCTTGGCGAACATGCTCTCGTTGGCAAGGTCGCCGAGGACGCAGTCAAATGGCTCTCTGAAAAAATGGAACTATTCAGGTGATGGGGAAGGTGAGCGATGGGTTGGCTTGGACTTGGCTGGTAAGTGGATGATCAGTAATGATGACAGCCAAATGATTATTGAATTGCTGTTGAACAGGCTATTTAACAGGACTATGTGGATATTAACTAGGGAGCTACTATAAAGGGTTGGGGACGCTACTATAATGGGATGGGAGACTGTTTAACTGAGGGGGATGATGTTTAACCAAGGGGGATGCACCATAATAGGACGGGGACGCTTTAGCCGAGGGGGACGTTACTATAATGGGACGGGGACAGTTTAACTGAGGGGAATACTTTAACCGAGGGGGACGCACCATAGCAGGACGGGAATGCCTCTCTAAACCATCAGAATATATAGATAGGCTATACCTATGGGGGAGCTGCGACCTTCAAACCTAGCGGTCCGTTCTCCCGCTCCCGCTCTGCCTCTGCTGGACTTCTGTGGCGGGCTCATTAGGGACGACGTGGAACAATGCAGAAAGTTTCACCCTCGATGGGGAAGGTATTAATGGGTGCGTGATTTGATTGCTTAACTCAAGTATAATCATCCAACACTTGACTTTGTTTGACTTTTTAGGCCTCGCAGTTTCGTCGCACTTGCAGGCACCTGCCACCATCGCTATCGACTCTGGCGCCTGCTGCACTATGTAGTGCAGTGCCAGCTGTGCATCCATTGGCACCTGCACGTCTTTCTGACGAGCACTGCTGCACACGCAGGGTTCGACTATGGCCGACCAGCATCATGATGGCGCTAAATGTAAGCTATCTCCCGCCGAGTGTTATTGCTGTGTGCTAACAGTAGTATAACCCTCAAGATCCCGTCGCGCTTATCAGTGCTGGGATCAATAATTCCATTACAGCTGACGAGTGTCGTGATGCTGTTGAAAGTGAGTGATCCCTGATTGAGTATCGTTGCTGTGTGCTAATACGGCGCTATAGTCTATAGTGCAGAAAACCCGCTCGAGAACCCATACAACTCATAACCAGGTTGACATGGCCTAGACGCCTAGTAGTAGTAGTCCCTGCACTCGTTTTCTCGATCTCACATCTCAGCAGCCTTGTTTTCATGTTGATTTTCAGGTTCTACTCTTCGACATTCTCCATGCTACATAGCTATCAGGTCTGTCTGTCAGTGGTTTCCCATTCTCCTCCTTCGTACTACGCTACTACGTTCACCAGTCGGACTCAATAATTTAGCAGCGCCTCGCATTTAATTTATTTAATTTTTGAAATAAAAACACCCCCCAGACGTATAGTACACAAAATAAGTTCACTGTATACCGGCGGAGCAGAACTTGCAGAAGAGAAAAAATTACATTTTGTGGATACTGGCAGGGAGTTACATGGCACCACGTGACGTGTCGGAGGGAGGGGGGGGGGGGGGGGAGCTAGGTGAGCTGCTTCGAGTTAGAGTCTGAATCGAGGCGGATGGGGGAAGGAGGCAAGGGGATTTCAACCGCTTTCGCAAATATGGAATTGAGGACGGCAGTCTCGTCACCACCCAACGATGTTGCGGAGAGGGACTTGGCAATATCTGAAGGAGGAACGACACCAGAAAGTGTTAGTGGCTCTTGCTCTTGCTCTTTCATTTCCGCCGGTGTTGCTGATGGCTTGCCACCAAACTTGAAGTCCCTGTTGAGCTGTCCATCTGATGGGCGTGAATTCACGGAGGTAACAGTCCTCGAGATCTGAGGACCCTCTTCACAAAGGAAGTCATCATCCTGCCCGACATTCGTTGTTGCAAAGTTCTCTGTCCCCAGGAGCAACGATGGTTCGGTGTCCACATCCATTGGGAAGCATTGCGGTAAGAACTCTTGTGATATATAGTCCACGGGTAGGTTGAACGTACTGTCCCCTGCGCGCTCCAGTTCCGCTTGCAACGGCGGGATCTTGAGCACAAGCGGGGCACCGAGGTGCAGGTCAAAATCATACCGTAAATTAGCAGGCGAGCGGAACGCGTTCTCGAGCTGCTCGACGAAGCTATGCCTATCAGACCTGCCAGACTCGTTCAACTTTTGCAACTCGCCCGTAAAGTCAAAGGACTTCTTAGTATCGTCCTCCGAAGACATCCCAGCCTCTTCAATATCAGCGTGGTGCTCGTCCTCGCCAATGATATTGGCCCGGAACACAGGAGCAGCCACTGAGCACTTGGGCGAAGGGAGTGGCATCTCGGGAGGGAGGCCAGGCGAGGGCAGCGGTGGGTGCCCAATCATCGGGTTGGGGTTAAACGACAACGTATCATCCATCTCATGATCCGAGCTTGATAAAATAACCTGCAATTCGTCAGGGATATCGGAATCCGGATCACTCGAATCCACTTCTTGTGCCCCTACAGCTACAGACCCACCCAGCGTCCCTTCTAGACCAAGGTTCCGGCGTGCATCAGGAGGAATTGGTAGGCTCTGCGTGTGATCTGTAGGCACAAGTGATGACGGTTTCCTTTGGTGTCCCGCTGCCTTCTTGAATACCGGGCTCGCGACGAATGACCCACTCGAGCCTGACTTTGAATGGACGGAGCCAAACGTGCGCGATGATGGTGAACGATCCACATCGATGACTGGCAGACACGCCCCCACATGCGACGGAAGCACAACACATCCCGAAACTGGTATCCTGCCCTTCGCAGGGCACAGCGGCTGGAATACATGTCCTGGCTCTGCCGCTGGTGTGGGACTCAGCGTACGCTTGTGTGTGAGCTTAAAGGCCGGCACAGGTTCTCTGGCATCATTTGGCGGTGACGGCTTTGCAGGTGAGACCCCAGCGTTGAGCGTAGCCCATGGCGCAATGTTCTGTCCGATTCCCCTCCCTTGGGCTGTGGATACACTCTTGGCATACGGTCGGAGGGAGCTGACGCTTGCAGCGTTTGCGCGGATAGTCTTGATGGGGCCTTGACATGGGGGACATTAGTGACCTCTCCAAGAGCTGGGCCCCATCGCATGCCATCCAATGCGACGCAACTCTTCTTCTTCTTCACCACGATAATCTCTCCACACCTAACTAACGCTCGTCAGAGAGACCCATCTCTGCCAGGGGGTTGATACGTTCATCGTCGTAATCCGACATTTCTGATGCCGCATTCAGTCCAGAGGTAGAGGATGTTTGATTCGATGAGGAGCCAGGGTTGGAAGAGTGAAGTTGCAGTTGCGATGCTTCCACCACGAGGGCCTCGCTAAATGATGCGTCTGGGAGAGGCGGGACGCAGATCGAACGGGGTCTCTGGATCGACTATGGCTCGAGTTCGAGCACAACTCTAGCATGTTTTTTCTTCTTCCTGCAGGCTATCAACTGCCCGCATGCGAGACTGATGGGTGAAATGCGCCGGGGACATATGCCTCTTCCTCCCAAACATCAATCCCCGCTCCTGTATATCAGGCATCCTATGGAAAGTGTCAGTCAGATAGTCAGACATGTTCCTGCAGCTTGTCGACAAACAAACCAGGTAGCAGCTCCACCGCTCCATCCGAGACGATGATCCTCGATATTTCATTCATTCCTATGATAAATCGACTATCCCACGCCAAACGAGTGCAGTTGAAGAAGTATCAGAGGATGCACAGGCTGCGGACCAGGACAAGACTCGCCAAGAGACCTATAAGGCTTCTACAGCCTGCGACGGTGAGCCAAAGGACGCGGACCTATGGTATGCGGCAATGGCAGAGGAGCTACAAACCTTCGAAAAGATCAGCCTATACGAAGTAATTGACCGGCCCCACGGTCGCAAGATTATAGACTCGAAATGGGTCTACAAAATCAAGCGCGGCCCCAGCGGCGAAATCGAACGGTACAAAGCCTGCCTAGTCGCTAAAGGCTTCACCCAGGTCCAGGGTGTTGACTACACTGACACGTTTGCACCCGTCACGAAGTTCTTGACTATTCGAGTCCTTCTAGCGCTTACAGCAGAGCACGACCTAGAGATCCATCAAATGGGCGTCAAGTCAGCTTTTCTCAACGGCGAACTCGACGAAGAAATATACCTCCAGTTGCCCCCAGGCTCCCGCGATTAATCCGGGAAGGTCTGGAAGCTCAAACGAGCACTCTATGGGTTGAAACAGGCACATAAGTCCTGGTACAAGAGACTACCCCCCGTTTTTGAGTCCCTCGGGTTCACTCGAAGTGAAGCAGACCATTCCGTCCTCTATAAGGTCGAAAACGGCGCCCTTATTGTCGTCGCCATATACGTTGATGATAAATTAATGCTGTAAAAGGACCGGGAAGTCATGGATCAACCCAAAGTGCTACTAGCGGCAGAATACGAACTTGCAGACTGAGGGGAGGCCCATTGGATCCTCGGCATGGAAATCATTCGCGACCGGGATAAACGGACCATCAAATTGTCCCAGCGGCGCTATGTCGTACCAACACTCGAACGCTTCGAGATGGACACCAGTCGTCCAGTCATAACGCCAATGGACCCTAATGTCAAGTTAATCACAGTTCAAGAAGCTGAAGTCGATATCAAGACCTACCAAAGTGCGCTAGGAGCACCCATGTTTCAACCGGCGTCCTAAGCAAGCACGCAGCTGCACCAGGAGAAGCTCACTGGGCAGCGCTAAAACGTGTGTACAGGTACCTACGTCGAGCCGTTAATGCTCGACTAAAGTATGAAGGGAAGTCATATACACACCTTCAAGCGTACATCGATGCGGATTGGGCCTCCGGTGTCAACGATCGCCGTTCTACCACCGGATACGTATTTTTAATATCTGGGGGAGCGGCTAGTCAAAGAAACAAACCTCAGTCGCACTATCAAGTACCGAGGCGGGATATATGGCCGCCGCCGCTGCGACGAAAGACGCTATTTGGTTAAGAGCTTTTCTTAACGAGCTAAATTTCTCAGAGACTCACCCATTACCCTCCAAATCGACAACCAATCAGCTATCCTGCTAGCGAAGAGCCCCATGTTTCACGAACGAGTGAAACACATCGCGATTCGTTATCGCTTTATCCAGGAGAAGCAGGAGGAAGGGGAAATTTCTGCGGAATATGCTCCAATGAACGAACAGGTCGCGGACGTCTTGACTAAGCCTCTTGCGTGCGAGAAACACGGCCGTTTGGTCGAAGGCATGGGTTTGATCTTGTAGCGCTTGGCTCGCTGGGCGGGCGTGTTGAAAGATAATAGATAATGGACTACACCAAGTAAGCTTACATAATACGCTCGAACACCTCCGTTCGACCCATGAGACTGAGGACGTGTTCTCAAATGGATTGCAGTTTCTCCACTTCTCTTCACTTTTTGCTTGCATCATTTTCGAGTAGGAGAACACACTGAGAGTATACGAGATCGAACATATTTGAGGTGTAGAGGGTACTGAGCAGGATTGCATATCAATATATACTCTATTGTGGTCATTCCTATCAATGGTGAATGAGGCTGTATACCTTCCTTCAGCTTCAGAGGGCGAGCAGGCCCGCGCTTCTCAATTTCCAGTGATTCCAGTCGAATTCTGCAACAAGCGCACCATCCCAGTGCCGTGCAAGCTGCCGGAGGTCATCGCCACTAGTCTGTCATCAGAGTCGGAGTGAATAGAGTCAGTGAACACTGAAAATTGAGCCGTTCAACGGGCATGTACGATTCCGAAGGTTACGATTTGGCTCTATTATTTATTTTTCTTCTTTCCAAAAGCGCACTCATGTTTGCAAACAGCTGTAATTCATTTCTACTATACTGACTACTGTAGTATATTCATACACTCCTTTTAGTATCCTCTCGCTCCTACCCCGCATACCCGTTCAGAAGCTGTCACTGTGCTCGGTACGTTCGTGGCTTCCTTCAGATGCTTATATACCTCCCCCCCGCCTGGGCCGTTCGGGTGCATTTACACCCAATGGTACCTGTTCCTTACCTACACCACAGCACCTACACTCAATGACGAGACTGGGGCATCGGTATGTAGACCTTGCGGGCTTCATACTGCGTCCCTACCATAGTCTAGCTGTTATGATCCCTGTTGCGCCACTGTGCAGGATTAGTCATGACGCCTGTAGTTCTAACCCCGCCAATGTCGAAGACTAAATCACCGATGAAAATACGCCCATCAGTTGCATTATTTTTGGCATATTTATGCATTCAAGCCATGCTGGTTACAGCTGTTTTAATATATGATGGCAGTGGCGTCGTTTTTTTTGTAAATTACACGAAATAAGACCTGTGCGAATTTTGATCAATCGATCATTGATCACTGCATATTGATAGCACCCAAACCATACAACATGCGCCGAAAAAAAGTTACTCTCCTGCGCAAGAAACGGGACGGTCGAGATGGACATCATGGCAGTCGATGCTGATCAGACTGGCCCCAATGGCAATGGATTCGAAACACTGGATGCTACTACCAGGCCTGGTGAATCACCGAAAATACCTATACCCCCTCCAACGATTTCTAAGAAACGAAAACAAGGTACATCCACGTATATATTCAGGAGATATTCAACGTCTTCGCGTTCCAGACGACGCACGCGGCCACGAACTCCCCTTGGGTGATTGACAGCATCACCAGTGTCTCTCCACAGCCCCAAGACACGGTACCACGTCCATTGTGAGAACCCGCAGCAGTTGAGAATGTCCTGGAGGCTCAATAAGTTGTGCTCATAAAGACGGATGGCTGCTCGTTTGACGTCGTTGCTGATCTTGCAGAACGCCATGATGTGGTAGATGCAATTCACTACTAAATCCTATTTTGTGTAATTTACAACAAAATGACGCCACTGCCATCATACATTAGAACAGCTGTAAAACATCCAGTATCAGTGCGCCGGGTAAACTTCATGCCCCGTGTCCCTCCTCTACTAAATATCTTGCTTCTGGCATCTTATGGACTCCGCCCCGCTTATGGCGGGCTTGCAGGCGAGATGGACGGGTTTGGCTGCCCAGGATTGGAGCAGAAGGCCACCTAGGTGCCCCTGGTGGTGAGGGAGTGTTCGAGGGCTGTCCGGCCAACAGATGTGTGATTATGTACTGGCATGGCATTGCAGGGTTCTGCTTGGCCACCAGCACCTTGCCAGGTCTAGCGAGGTATAGGAACATACATAAAGCTGTACCGAGACTCTAAAATACGCTATAAAGGTAGAGGACGGTATATACGGGGGACAATGGGGTGCTGCATATCAGTTCTTGTGGCCAATCTCTTGCCTCTGGGCGAGCGACAGTGGCCACCTGTACCACACCCTCCCATAGTTTTCACCCCCAGCTGTATAGATCCATTTAGGGCAGGGGATGGACCTGCGCATGAAGCCGCAGCTAAGGCAAGTCAGCTTCATCTTTGTCTGCAGCCACTTCCTGCCATAGTACTGCTTGCCATCGCAGTGGAAGGTGATGTTGTACGCTGGCCCTTCGCATCCAGGGCACCTATATATGTCGAAGCCCCAGGGCCTTCCATCCCGCAGATTGTTGAACGCTAGCACTCGTGTGTCGACAGTACGGTGACGTACGCCGTCCGTGCCTGCAGTAATCTCTGCGAAGGAGACCATCACAGGCACGCTGTTGAGCGCGTGCCTATCTTCCCCGAACGACTGCTCCAGTGCGTCCCAGATCTTCATATCATACACGAAGACATTCTCGATAAACCTGTTGAGTGCCGGTGCGACTACTGTATGCAGAGTAGATACCCCTGCGAATGTAAAGACGAAGTCAAACACATCCCTGGCATGATGCAATCGCTGTAATAGCAGATAACTATACGGTAACTTCAGCCACGCACCGATGCACCAGACGGGCCAGAGACTCCACACTGGTGCCGACTCTGCCGGTGGACCCACACGAGCATATAACTAGCCCTCGTACACAAGGCCCAATACCAGGCATGCCGTTGATCTTAGAGATCGCCTGACTCGCCGTCTTCAAGTTGTCGCCCAGATAGTTATGAAGCAGCTTGGTCTGATCAGACATATAGCCCGTGAAAGGGGCGATGTGGCAGGACGTACCTCATGTGCTGGCAGTGATTGCGGGGACTTTGCGCTACCGGCCACGACGAGATTACCTGTCTCTGTGTCAGAGTGTGTGTTGATGAAGACAAGAATGTTTCCCTCGTAATTGAGACCAGCCAGCCACGCAAAATCTGCATTAAGGGCGTAGGGGCGATTATTACCCGCCCTCAGCTTCCGTGAGACAATCCGCAGCTAGAAGTTGCAATAATGTGATCAGCCTGGGCTTGAAACAGAACAATAGACGGCCTGCTTACCCGTGTTGGGTCTATGCTGAAATGCTCCTTTAGAGTCGCCTCTATTAGAGCCGGGATGTAGGTACAGCCACTGCCTGCCCATGACAGGGATACCACCAAGAGGGGGAAATCGTTGCGCTGCATGAATTCCTGTCTTGCGGAGTAACCAGGGACGTTGTACTTGTATCGAGCATCGCGTCAGAAGCAGATCACACCACATGTGGGAGTCGCATACCTCTATTTTCTTATTCATGGCACGGAGGCACTGCGGGCACATGAATGTGGCCTCCGTAACGGACCGTGACCCATCCAATGCATCAGGCGATGCATCAATACACCCATGGTCCCCCGGACCTAGGGAAACACACACAGGGTTGTGACAGCTAGGATTGATGCACCGCCATATGTAGGACCCTACATCCTGACAGTATACACAGCGCTACAGTTAAAATATTAGCCCTGCGTATAGAGTGCGAATCGCACGTACATACTGTCACTGGCGGCTGGACTGTCTCATCGGGGGTACCCCTAGGCACGACATCCATAACGACATCATCCTGATCAATGCTATCCTGATTGCTGAGGATCGGCGTCATTTTGACATATGGTGCGACCAGGGAGAGAGACTGTGATCCGGGCTCCCTCCGCTTGCCCTTCCGTTGCGCGGGCTGCTGTTGCGATCGCTGGCTGCGTCGTGTGCCTGTAGATTGGGGCGACGGTACTGCAGGGGGTGCATGAGATCCTCCCCCCGCACCGGTATTCATATAACGACCCAATTGTTGGAATCCCAGCATGATTGAACAGTGGTGGATGCGGTGAGAGGCGAGGTTGAAATCTTACATGTCCCACGCCTCATGGCAGCTGTTACATAATCGACTACAAGTTACTACGAAAGAAGCACCTACAGTACTATCACTTTTGCTCGGCTATGAGTTTCCTGATCAAGTTGTATACTGCATGGCACATTCAAAACGGCCGGCATGTCACGGGGGTCTAACTATGGATGTTTAGAAGCATACCGCATAAATAATGGTTGGAATTGCAGTCAAATGGTCCTTAACAGAAGCCAGTGTAATGATCGCTTGCGATAAAACTTCCGTCGAGTAGACGAAAAACGGGATCCCACATTAATCTTAACCAAAATTGTCATAGCGTTGCTACTACAGCTACTACAGTCTACTACTGTAGCGTTCGACAGCTACGGTAGTGAGTATTTGCTACCGTCGTACAGAGCACTCAGAAGCTGCTGTTAATCTCACCGATGCAATGTCAGATCATTCGTAAAATATGACCCTTGCAGTACGGTATGAACTGTTCACGTGGCGCAACGTAGCTATATGAATGTGAGCTTGCTATCATTGCATCGCTCCTAACTGTAAATAGAACATTTCTAATGCATACAGTAGGTATATCATCGTAACATCCCCCCCCTGACATACGTAGATGTAAAATAGAGGGGAACAAAAAAAAGGACCATCCGCAGGAATCGAACCAGTGGCAGCCATCTCAGGGTAGACTATTCATCCAATAACACATGGACCTTCGAAGTCTATATAACGATACGTCAATCTCTTGGCATCACATACTTTGCTGTGCATCAGTGGGTTTCTTTCTTTCTTTTTTTTTCCCGTACCAGCACACAAATCGCGAGAATTATTCCGCTCGTATTGCATTCGCAAATTCCTGCAATCCAACTAGGACGATGCCCTCGGTTGATACACCTGTCGTAATGAAAATGGACCACAGTGTGGATACCACCATGGGTGCTATGATTGGGCTTCAATCGCATGTGGACGTGGCCAAAAGGCTATTTAGCGTGGCAGAGCACGAGGTACGCGCCATATTTAGCTACATATGGCTGGTATTCCATGCCATCCTGTAGGTGAACATCCCATTCAAGCAGGATCACTTGGTCCGAGTCCTCTCTCACCAATTCTGCCTTTACCAGCGCGTGGCAGAGGCTCTGTATGTCAGCAGGAAACAGGGTGAGACCAGCCCTGATCTACAGTGCCATGTATGTATCGCAAGGTACTACTTAGATGTCATCCTCGCCTTTGTGGCAGAGGTGAAAAAGGACAAATCCAGCTCAAAGCCCTCGTGGCGTTCGTCGTATATCGACTTCCACTTCGCACTGGCCATCCAAGACAATGCATTTGTCGAACCGAAGCAGAAGGCCGCCATGAAGATCATGCGCCGCACATGGAAGGATTTCCAGGGGAAGAAACCGTACGCACCGCTAGAAAGATGTATGAATACACCCCACACTCACCCTATCTGTGGTGGCTAATTGAGATTCCAGTCGATGCTATCGAATTGCACAGGGAGTTCTGCATAAATGGGGTGAACATGTGTGGCAACATGGGAGGCGGAGTTTTCCACCACACCAAAGAAGTGGATGCAATGGTGCAGGAAGTGGTAGACAGGCATGCGCATGGTAGCCATGTACCGGTGAAACTAGAGCCAGCCGAGAGGCAGCCTTCCTTTGATGGCGCAGGGAGCGACATCGAGGAGATAGAGGCCATCGATGAGCCGACAACTCCTCAAGTAGCTGCCAAGGGTCAGAAGCGTACCGGGCGCACATCTGGTCAGACTGGACAGGCAGCCGCACAGCAGGGACGCGCTAGACCTGGGCATGTGGGTATCACACCAGAGGATGAGGTATGCAATATATCTACCCTGCAGTGCATGTAATGTATCCACACCAGGGTGACGAAACACATGCGCTGGCGATGCAGTACAAAGGTAAGCAAGACGGGCACAAGGTGTCCAGGTCACACGATGTGGACAAGGGGGCAAAGCGTCGGAGCAAAGGCAAGGGAAAGACGCGATCTAAAGGAAAGGGTAGGGCCATGCATGTTGTTGAATCAGAGAGCGATGTATGTCCAAGTTTCATCGTGACGGGTATGCTTACGGAAAGATCTGTTTATAGTCTAGGGGGGAGCATGCATCTGGTATGGCTATTGATGACACGGTGGAAGAATCTGTCAGTACATCCCGTTGTGTGGGACCATTGCTGTCCACTGACACTTGCTAGGCAATGAACACCGATGAGAGCGGCCCCATCCTGCCCACTGACCTGCCGCAGTGGGATACGTTAAATCGACTTGCATTTGAGCGAGGACATGCGGGTACATTTGTAAAGCTGGGGACGTGGCTCCTGGCGCGCACCCGCCAACTAGAAGGGGCTGATGTCAATGCCGGTATCGATGGAATGCTGATTCCCGGCTACCCCAACGCCGACAAGCTCGCAAGCGACGATGATTATTATGAGGCACTGGGAATGGACCGCCTCTATACGGCTGTCGTGAACATGGAGGCACGACCTGCATACCTTTCCCATCTCTTCCATGCCTTGGGAAAATCATGCGCCAGCACAAAGATCGGAACGAGCCATCCAGGACTAAGGCCCTTGCTTGAGCTGCCGTCCGTAACACGCGGGTACATTCGCCGCCCCCGCTGATCATAGCACTGGCTGATATGTTTCCTAGTGTCGCAGCAGGGAGGAAATTACGGTGGCTCACCGCAAGTGTTGAACACGATAGCGATCAGGCTAGCGATTCCGATGATATTCAGGTCGTGAGAGATAGCGCAATCGCTGCAAATACCGACATGCAGGTGTATTGTGGGGTGTCAGATGACAATCTGAAGCGCAAGAGGTCCCTCTCTAGCGCAAAATCGCCGCCAAAGGTGTGTGCAGTGCTATCAATGGTGCACAAATCTGACGTTCCCGACAGAAGGATGGAGGTCGGGCAGGGGCAAAGAAGTCGAAACCGCAGGTTCGTTTGCTACTGCCTGCCTTCGACACCGCCCGCGTAGGTACATCGACTCACCCAGGGACACTCGCCCCTGTGCCTCAGTCCCCTGACACTTCCGGCATGGATGTCGATATGGAGGATGAGATTGTTCTACCAATGGATGCAGTGGACGAACCGCATCCCCCATCTATAGCGCCTGACATGGTCACGCCCAGGTCTCCGCCACCCACAGCTGGCACCGCTAATCCTGACGCAGTCCTTGGTAGAGGCATAGCAGCACCAGATGTTGCCTGCACTGGGTCCTCTGATTGCACCACACCCAATTCCCCGGCCCGTGCAGATGACAAGACGACAGGCACAGGTAACCAGGATCACCCAGAAATGTCGGAATAAGCGAGCATGATTCCACAGCTCTCGCCTATGCTGTGCTAATTGCATAGGACTGGTTCTGCCATGTTACAGGGCATGGTTGCAGCGCATGGGTTGCCTGTTATCAATGGTTATCACTCATAACGTAGCTGTATGCGTTTCCGTGTAATTTACCTGTGGGTTCTCTGTGTTACGATGTGTGCTTCATATATGCTACAGGATCACAATCTAGAACGTCTACCTGCCTTGGGCTCGGAAGATAAAAACAATCAGTCCAGTGACCAGTCTTGGTCAATGCGATAATGCATCAGTAAATCTCAAGCTTAACTTTTTTGCATTCTTTTCTTCGCTTTTTCGGAAAATCGGGACGGGTAAAGCCAGCTTTTTGTAGTAGATGCCTCTGCTCATTTTCAACATTTTTTTTCGCCGCTTTTTTCACTTATTTCAGCAGGGCAACCTATAATTGCATGCTGTTCCAAATTTACAGTGAGATAAGTAGGACAACCAGAAAAAAAGTAGAGCGACGAAAAAATTGCATGGGGCACGTGGGTATTAAGAGCTCTACAAAAGGCAAAGGGGGGGGGGGGGGGGTCCCAAGTAGGTGGTGCTACAGTAGGAAGCGGGGTGTTTTGGGCAGGTTCTATAGTTAACGCCCCTGCTTTTACCTAGCATAGCAATACCATCCCATAGCTAGCCTAAATCAACAGCGGTATCGATTCTCTATCTCTACCCTGCATTATTTCAGCCGCCGCCCTGACACACGCAGGCTTGCCTACATGATCACTGTCCTAGGTGCTCCACCATCGCCTTCACATCCCCGTCGATGCCCAATGCGTCCTCAAATGCTGTCCGGATGTGCTTGGAGAATGTAACAGAAGTCCCCTGCCTGCGTAGCCCAGTGCGTGCTATTGTCGTGCCGTGTTTAAAGTCTGGACGCGTGCACTGAGAAACTAGCGGTGAGTACGTGCCACAGCATAGCTTCCCCATCGCAGGTATGACCTTACCATCAATGTATCTGTGGCGCCCTTTACTACTACCCGCAAGGAAACATCGACAAAGTTCCCGCCGGGGCTCCGGCCTGTGCTGACATCGCATGTATCGCTGGTTTCATGGAGGGTTCCCCAACTGAACCCAAAAGGTGCGTATAACTCATCGGTGTGTATAGGGCTATGTAAAATTAATGATCGGTCTGTATTGAATTACATGCGGGATTCACATACGCTTCATAGTTTTGTGTCAGATAGCCCTCTGATGGGGCCCTATTCGCACCTGAAAAGTGTAGTGCACCGCCGGGGAGGTCCAGGATATAGCCACGTGCTGGATATACATGGCCATCAATTTCCCCGATGAACGCACGATATCGCGCTACCTACAGGATGTATTACCACGTGATGCCATGGAGGGGAGGTTGGCCTGATCGATGGCTTCAAGGCATGCAGTGCCCACTTCTGCAGGCATGCTAGCTAGCAAGAGATTCCAGGTCAGTGCCAAAATACCTAGAGCACGCGTGTCCTTTTCCTGCCTAGCCGTCCAGTCCATATTCTTCTTTAAGAAATTATTCACCAGCCCGAAAACTCGAGCACTCCTTGGCCCGGCGTTCCAACCAAACTGCACCATCGTGCCTGCATGCGTCGGCTGTTGGATATACAATAAGACTGCTGCAAGTGCTACCACTGCTGTAACGTACACGAACACCGCGCCTATCGTTCACAGCCTCATCCACAACGCTATTAGCATATTCCAGTAGGTCGGGGCGAAGGTGGCATCTTCCTCTAATCACAGCGAGTTCTACATCCCCTGATATAATTAGTGATAGCATAGCTGACGGAGAAACGCTCCTACATACCTCTTGAATTCACGAATACAACGTCTTCATCCGGTTCCACTGTATACCATGTTGGACCAACAGGGACGTGGAGGGCGGATATCCCATGCGGCACTAGATCGTCATTGCCAGCATCAACCAATTGTAGGTGACGTCGGAAGTGCGCGTCCTGAAAGCGGTCACGCGAAACAACACGGACAAGTTTAGCGTCCTGCATTCCTTTCACGGTAAGCGGGACTTCTTGGAGACCAAGAGCTGCTGACTAATTGCGATCAGAAGGTACAGTGAGGACAGTATGGCGAGCTGCATACAATACTGCGCTTCGCCTTACGACTCGTCGATTTCGATATTTGCCTCCTGGTGTAGTAGGCTGTTAATGCAGTATCAAGGGTATCAGGGACACATTCTGTGTGTCTATGGGCTAGCAGACGGAGAGATTCCATCTACATGCGGTGAAATGATTAGACGAAGAAGAAGAATAACTGCCCCCATGTACTGTTTTCACACATCCCGAAACCCCAGGTATATCAAAAATTTCTTCCGGCCCCCTGTCATGATCCAATGCAAACATAAATGCCCCATTCGCGGCCAGGCCATGGAAGTCTACAGGTGGAGTGAACTAGCGTAATGAATCAATGATGGTGGGCACCTACATCGGCGCAGCTGAGTAACATGCCCTCCCATGGCTGACATATATGGTGTGGAATGAGAATCAATAAGACGCGGCGATGGGTAATATGGCACTTGTTACAGGAATGCACCAGAATACTGGCCTCGAACGTTTGCGCTAGCAATATATACATGAATAATTCCGCGGTCTAAATGCATGCATACCTAAGCGCACCGTTGCCGGCTACGGACCGAGCCACCTGAAACACCCATTACTGGGGTGATGATCCCAAGCACTCATAACACGTGGAACTGCACCATTAGCCCTAAAATGTACGAGAGCCGGATATTTAATGCATGTACGCATAGATACCTGCACAATTGAGCTATGGCAGGAGCAGTCCATAGGAACATTGCCGTTGGCATGGGACCCAGGGAAGTTTCCTGCACCCGCAATACATCACACCGTCACTGCTGGAGATTGTGTGGCTTTACGTGGCTCAAGGCATGGTGGTATTCTCAGGCAACAGCAGACCTTTCATGGTGGCATGAAAATTCGGGCCGCCCCGCCTCCAGCCTTCGATAAAATTTTTATTTGTATAATGTAACCAACCTAACCACCACAAAAAGATTGACCAAAGATGACCTGAATAGTGCGAGAGTGAACAGCTCGGAGCCCATTGAAAGACAGCTGAAAACTGGAAAGTTTGGTAGAGGGATACGAATAGCGAGAAGTGCATGGATCAATGTCATTTTGGATTTGTAAGTCGCTGGCTACGAATGACGGCAATTGGTGCATGTTTGGGTTCAAGTTATGGATACCTCGTGTCCCTCGTTCAAATGTCGACCACCGCTCTTCCTAAAACCTTCAAGCTCGCTGTGGGACCTATATGACAATGCGTTTTAATGTATTCTTTCATATGTGCCATTCAATCACGCTAAGTTGAGTGTTGTAAGCTGTAGTGATACCAAGCTGTGCATATAGACATGTTTTAACTTTTGAGAGCTACAGCGGTACATAATGCTCCCCCACCTTTGTCAAGAAGCCCAGAGCATCGCTCGAGGTTTATGAGTTCGAAGAAAAGCTCACCGGAAACAAGAGAGGGCAAGACTTAGTTGTGCAAATCGCGTCATGTCGCCTTGATCATACATTGTACTTTACCAGCATTGGTCGCAAGTTCTAGACATACAAATGTTCCAAGTACACCAATGAATCTGACGAGAATATCATTGAAATCACCTTTCCTAAGCCCTATTCCAGCTCTTCGTCATCAAGTGGGTCATCCACAATTGTTGCAGATATTGATCTGCTTTTAGCATGCGGCAGCATTGACTGCGAACTTGACACAATGAACCCCATACCCACACCCATCCCAGGGCCTCCATGAGACCCATCTCCGCCTCCGGCATATGCACGGGCGGTTGTTTGCTTGGGTTGAGGTGTAAGGATTACCAATCGTCTACTGCCGAAACATGCCAATACTCGTGCCACACACAACGTCCGCGCGTTCAAGACCGATGATCTGTTCAAGCACGATATCCGACCCCTTCGTTAGCACCTACCCCTTCAATTTATATCATCTCTCGTTATTCTGTCAAATACAACACCACTCCCTTCAGCTACCACTTTACCGATCAAAGCCAAAGTTGGCTTTAGCTATACCCACATGACCTTGTAGCTGTGTTCTAAGTTAGATCGAGGTACGAGATTGTACATAGAACGCGGTCTACGCTGCGACACAGCTTTTCGTGACCCATCTCTTTGCTCCGTACCACTACCGTACAGTGGCTCTACTCACAAGTTCTCTACTGCTAGACACCACTCTCATTTCGTCGCACCCACCCACCACTCCCTTCAGCAGCATGCGTCTCAAAATAACCTCACGGCCTTCAACTCTTACAAAGCACCACCTATTCGGTGCATCCTTTCGACTGCAGAATGGTGCCCAGTCTCAGCCTCAGCTGCTCTGGCCCACCCGTCCTCACGGGCTTAGATTCAGAGCGATGTTTCGGATCGAAAAACCCTGCGGGTTTTTGCCCATATCGCCTCATACATTCTTTTCTCTCGTCAAAATCAGATAGCATCTCTTAACGATATATTGATTTAGAGCCACCGCTATACTTCCATCGAATCGAATAAACAACGCATCCGCTATCTTTCTATCAACCAAGCAACGCATCTACTATGCTTCACACTACACAAGGTAGCAACACTCAAGAACAAAGTTCGCCCTTATTTGTCACACTAACGCTCCTTGCAATCACCGTACTCATCATCCATCCTCCTAGACATTCCTTCCCATCGAGCGGTCTGACTGTCCCCTTTTGCACACATATCTTCCCAGCAACGCATGCCGTAGTGAACTTAAAGAGCGTACCGGGCAGGGACCCGTACATCTTGCAAGAGCCTAGAGTTGTGGCCCAGATGCGAACCCATTTATCTCGGATAAATGCATCTTTCATGGAGGCCACCTCTCGGATGATAGTGTGTTCCCTTCTCTTGCTGTACACCTAAAACACCACAGTTCGAAGCTGAAGCCTTTGTTCTATGTTTTCCCTTCAAACCCGTTAACTTTGAGTGATGCTCTGGGGCTCTTGACAGGGTGGTTAGAGCCTAATGTACCTCGAAACATGTTACTGTCGGAATATTTCGGGCGCCATTGAAGTCTGTTGCATTTCGCATGTGATAAGATAAATTTTACCTACATATATTATCTACGAGTCGAGTACCTTTGCGTGTTTGCAAAGGGTTCCCTGCCTACATATAACATTTCGTTGTTCGTCTTTTGGGCAGCCGCGAAATTCTAACAGTTACACAGCTTGGTATCGTTATAGCTTACAATACCGAGCTTAGTGTGATGGAATGGCATATATGAAAGAATAGTTTAAAACACGCGCTCACCTAGGTCCCACAGCGAGCTTGAATGTTTTGCGATGGGCGGTAATCGACGTTGGGGCGGGGGACGTGAATCATCCATAACCCAAACATGCACCTGCCGTCATTCATAGTCAGCGACTTACTACAAATCCAAAATAAAATCGACCCATGCACCTCTCGCCATTTGTAGAGGGAGGTGAGCTGAAAGCGGCAGTTAGGCTAGCTAACCCCTCGAGCTCAAGAGATAGTGGGTTTGAATATTGGGCGGAGGTTGAAAGCAGCCTTGGCAATACTATTTGCACGCTCGTTGCCATAGATAAAGGGCTATCGATGTGGTGGCGGAAAAGTATTGATGCACCTTGGGCTGGGTGTGCAGTAGTGTCTGTGATGGTTGAGATGGCAGCTTCGTTGTCTGCCAAGAAAATGGCGTGTTTGAGCTTTGGACGTTGTGTATAAATGTTTTCTACTGCACTAGCACTGCCAGCGAGAGCAAACATTTCAACACCATAAACGCCTGCTGGCTTGCCTAAGCCCCAGCACCCTGTTCGTATTTCCTGGCCTCCTGTGAATGCCACGTAGCCTGCACCAGTGCGGCGGCCCAAGGGGTGACGACGTGAAGCATCTGCAAAGATGAGGGGTGTGGAGGGGTCTTGCGAGAGGCCGTTGATGTGAGTTATGGTCGAGCGAATGTATGCCAATTCGGTAGGTTTTTGCGAATGCCATCGCCCCAGGGATGTCGGCGGGGTCCGTGAGACTAGCAAGGTGGCGTATAATAGTAGCTGATTTAGAAGTGGGAATGCGGTCGTGCGGTAGAGGGACTGGAATAGATGACCGGTGTATTGTAGCATGTCCAAAATTTCTCATTCTCACTGTGGCATAAAGAGCACTGTAGCATTCTTTATCATATAGACATGTACGGAAACCTGTATGTTTTCGGACTGGCCATCAAGGTATGTCTGGACCACGCTCGACCCGCGATGCTAGTCGATACGACAAGCCGGTAAGGCCGTTTAAGTACCGGGTGACGCCTCGCACCGCTAGGCAACTTAGGCTGCTCACCTTCACATTAAAGCTACACTGATTTTTCCGTGCAGGGACCACAAGTGAGAGTGAACAGCGCTACATAATGCTGCCTCGCCTTGTTGAGCACCATTCCTTTGGCACGCTGTGGGCAATCCGGTTGAAGGCAGTAGCTGCTGGTGGGGTTAGGAGATATTCAGCTGTAGTTGGCTGTTAATGATGGATTAGAATTTCGGATACACGCCAAAAATATGGAAATTAACACTGTCGGGGCTAGAACCCCAGGCTCCGTGACTAATACTGGCTACCGATGCAGCATCTCCCCTGCAAAGTCTATATACCCACAGGCCATTAGGTTGGGTCGTGGTCGAGTCCTTGCATAAATTCGCATTTTACCAAGGGTGATGTTACATATGCGGAGTCACGTTACGCGGTTGTTGGTTCATAACCGTGAGAACGTCGGATTTTCAAATATCTACATAAATACACGAGCTTCACTCTTACTCTCTTACTCTATCCCTACGACGTCTCTGTAGTTGCCGTCCCTTATGGGGATTTTGGGCCGCTGGCTCAGGCTACTTAGTCGCTCTAGTGTGACATGTGGTGCTAGCTCCTTCATAGGTACACACTGTCGCTGACAGTCACCCATGTCCTTGCAGGGACATTCACTTACCCGCATAGCATCCTCTTCATTTGGCAGGATTATGTTGGGCTGATTCATTCACTTTTATCTATCACGGTCTCTGTTGTGCTGCTCTCATCCTACTCTACCCTGTATGAGTTCAAACACGCCAGCTCACTGGCGCAGCCTACTAGGATTTTTACCAGTCCCTTGTTATTGTGACCCGCTTTGACTTCTAAAAGCCACCCAAGTTACGATCAACTCGTGCCCTTTGTCTGCAAGAACGGTATTCCACACCTGCCAGTTCGTCACGCAACCAAGGACACTCTGGCCTATATGGTCTTTTCCAGCAGGACGAGCAGTCTTCCCACTTATATCAATATAGAGGTACAATAGCATCCATTTGTTATTGCTATCCATTATTTTGTGGGCCGGCTCTTCATTGAGACCCGTGGGTATACCCTTCATGGGTAATACCCGGGTCCGTTATGTCAATACCCACAGGAAAAGCTATACCCGGACCACAAATACGGGTCTATGTCCGGGTACGAACTGATTAGATTAACTGCACTCGCTGAGAACACACAAAAAGATTATTATAACGGAAAATACTATACATCGTAATGCTTCACTACCTATGGGCAAAATATCTACGCAAGGCATTTGTCGGCAGCCACCGACCCTACTAGGAATGCATTGTCGATTTCTTTACTCGGAATTCAGAACTTATCGTGGTGGCCTGATTGAATACACCTATCCTCCTCCATCTTGTCCACCATGTCATCTAGCATGTTTTCATTGAGCGACCCTATTCGCGACTCCCTTTGCAGGATCCACAGTGGGGAGGGGAGTCCTATGGACCATGGTTCTTCCCCCCTGTCTTCGCTTATATTGCCCATTACAACAGTGAACTAGTAATTAATAACCCTACCGCTTCTGTTACCTTCCTGATGGAATGCCATCAGGTTGCCACCGACAAGTGGGACAACATCAGCGAGAGCACTCAAGAACATCAGGAAAACGTGACTTTGCCATAATAGGTTATGGTTACAAAAGATTCCCTATGACAACCCAGAGCTGTCTAGAGTTGTCATCAAGTTATTATTTCAACTTCTATGAAAATATGCTGTATCCTTTCATCTGTATTCTATTACTACAACCACTACAACTACCATAGTATCTAATACGCAAATTTACTACTAGTAGACTAATTATTAAGTAAAAAGAAAGCAGAAGAATTTAATACATTGTCTAGTAGTAATGCACTGGAACAAGGGAAAAGTCTTGAAGTCGCCTGTCACTGTGATGCCTACGGCTAGCGACGACATTTGAAAGGTGGAAGAGACCCCAAGTTAACCAGAACAGGTATTTACTACACAAAACCCTGGCATAAACCAAAGTGTTCCCTAAAGGGAGAACTTTGAGCACTCTTTGGGCGACTCCAATTTTCAGATGAAGACTGTCAGCCAGGGAAGGGTTTAATATACCACAATACCTCCACATTCTTGATCTGCTCCCGCCATGTTTTTCCTTCCACAGGACCTGCCATGTTCTCGGCACGCTTCAGCGACCTTTTCAATACTTTCTGTCGCTATGCCCAGTACCATGTTCCTGCTATACTAACTGTAACATTATTCTCAGCATAATCAAATCATATTCAACACGATCAAAGCATATATTCTGTAAGGGTACCAGAAATGTACACATATGCAATGATGTGATTCTCATGTGTTCGCTATAAGAAAAACATAAGTGAGCATTAGAGACTTTGCCCCATTATATCGCAGATGTGATATAATTGTCATGGTATTGGGAAAATATCATCTGGCATGTTTTAATTTGCGACTGCTAAATAAATCATATCTCGATATACACGGCCAGAGGCTCTCCGATCGAGTCATAGACGCACCCAAATCAATGCATTCTCCTATCCCCAGTGTAAATGTATCAAACGAATCTCCCGTACAGTGATTTAATATATACAGAAAGCTTAATGTAGCGCATGGTCGTAGAACAGCAGGCTTCCTTTTGTTTCAATGGGTCCGATATTGTGCCGTACATGCCAAGGAAATACTGACGCGTCATTCATGCAGCCATGTATAGGCGACCACTCCTGGGCTTATGTCTTATGTCGCTGCAGGGGCAGCAGGGAAAATAGATGCCGCTATCGATCGAGACGCTGCAGCACCTGCGAAGAAGATAGCTGAGAGCATTTAAAGTGGCAGGGCGTATCTAGAAATGCCTATCTCCCATCCGCCACACCTCCCAAACGGGGGGCCTTCGCTAAAGCTGCTACCGCAGTTCTCTCGACGACTGCCAATGTCAAAGTGAGAGAAAAGAAAAAGCAGCTGCTGGTTCAGGTGTCATGGATACTGTGTGTGTGGTTGCGTTTACGACGGAGCGTTTCATTACTGACGCGTACGTTCTCATCCGGCAGAGTGATTGGCGACGGTCCAAGCAAACTGACTTCGGAGGTTCGTCCGTTCTCTTCTTTGATATCCCATCCTTGCTCATGTTAGTTCGTCTGAATAGTTACACACTTCTGTGCTGGTATGACCCACAATGAGAACCAGTTGATTCCGAAGTTGTACAGATACCTACAGCCATGGGAGGCAGAGTTTCTGGATTCAGCTTGTGTCTTGTCCGAGTATTCTATGAAGCGGAAGGAGGCAAATGCCCAGAATCATCATCTTACCTTTGAAGATCTGGGAGATAGCTGAGACCGCGATGTTCCTCGTATTACAGCTGTTTTAATATATGATGGCAGTGGCGTCATTTTTTTTGTAAATTACACAAAATAGGATTTAGTAGTGAATTGCATCTACCACATCATGGCGTGCAAGATCAGCAACGAGGTCAAACAAGCAGCCATCCATCTTTATGAGACACTCCCGTGTATGTTGCCGATCCCCATTTAGAGGGTGCTGGCGCCTCATGTTCTGCCTGCAGATGTTGCCTGGTTGTGTACATGGCGTTTCATTCTGCTGGATTCAATGCTCCTCTTGTTCACTTTCACCACAGTCTTTTTCCTGACGAAATTTCACAATCAACAGTACCAGTATGTGTTTGACAATTCTTAGCTACAACTTAATGCTCACACTCGCACTAGATCATTCCCTTTCGACTGGTGGATGCGGTGTGTATTTACAGGCATATCCATCGGGTGTGTAACAAGGTCTGACACTTTTGCTTCCCTAATGCGCCCTCGCTGAATGTATGTCAGCATCAAATGGGTCGGATT
The DNA here is from genome assembly GCA_930272055.1 of Rhizopogon roseolus. Taxonomy (NCBI): domain Eukaryota; kingdom Fungi; phylum Basidiomycota; class Agaricomycetes; order Boletales; family Rhizopogonaceae; genus Rhizopogon; species Rhizopogon roseolus. The sequence goes on from CAKNEV010000167.1 coordinate 38,712, forward strand.
ATTCGTGACTGCTGTGGTTGGTTTGTACACCATCGAGGATATCTGGGAGAAGTTCGGTGATCTTCGCATGTCCCACGTAAGCTGCTATTCTATTGAACTTTGCTCTTTTCCGATCACAGTGTCTTCAAGTTACGTCTCCTGATCCTGAATCATTCGGGTCCCGGCGACTCTGCGGTGGGTTCACTGTTCCAATCGCAGCTTGTCGGCGGTAGTTTCGGCGTGAACCGGCGTGGTTGGTAAATTGGAATACGCTGATGCAGGCACGCAGACGTTGCCTTCGGCTCAAAAATCACGTTAAAAGGCATGGGCTTGGGAGGAGGTCTACTCCCATGTTCAAACCTATCCTATCAGTTCAAACCAGCAGCAGGTTATTTGTTATCACTATAAAGCCACAGCCATTGGACTGTCATTCCCACTGGGGAAGACGCCGAATATCACCTCTGACAACAACTACCACCTCCCCAACAAATGGACCAACACTCCGGATATACTACTGCTTGTATACCTTCATTACTTCCCACAGGCGTAGACCCAACCTCCGTCGACTTCAGAACCTTTCTCCCTTACATTCCAAACAACGCCAAGCGTAGGAAACGCACGTCACATAGGCAGCTTAAAGCCCTAGAAGGGGTTTTCGGCAAAGACACAAGGCCTGATGCCGCTCTTCGTAATAAGCTAGCAGTAGAGCTTGACATGCTTCCTCGTGCAGTCCAGGTCCGTTGACTTCATTTAATTTGACGTCAATATTTCCCGTGTCCTGATGATTACCTCGTGTCAACCCCAGGTGTGGTTTCAAAATAGGTATATTACTCCTCTATGCATGTGTCGGCCATTCAGCGCCCTCCTTTAGACGTGCAAAGGGCAAGGATCTACGAAAACGTGTTCAAAAATCCCATTCTTCCATACCCACAGAAAAACCCACGGACCCTGCAGAAAATGATGGCCTTCCCTCACCAAAACTACACGCCGTGGAGCGATCGTCTCTAGAGTCAAGTCCTCTTATGAAGCTATCAATTCACCCTGGTCCCGCGCAGCCCACTCTTCGTTGGCACAGTAACCCACCCACTGCTCGCCAGCCTTCTCCTCCTTTCCATCTTCCACCACCTCGAATCGCATTGCAAGACGATGGCCTCCTCAACAGTCACAGAGGCATCCTGCCAATCACTATGACAATCCCAAGTTCAGACCTGAACCACCCTCCCACCTACTTCCTGGACAGGCGTGAATCCATGGACGTTGGTTTCCGTAGGCTTATGCATCATCCATTCGCCTGCCTCACAAAGGAGAAGAATGACACGACCTTCCTGAGGTCTCCTCTCTCACATGCAGGGTCGGATCGGTCCATGACCCAGTCACCTTCCAGTTTGGCTGGGCCAAGCATGGGAAATACAAGCTACGGGTCCACATCCTACCCTTACCATCGCCCTCGCCTTCCCCATCATGCATCAGAGCCTCTTGCTTTTGCACTGCAACGGTCGTCTCCATTTCCTAACATACAGGAAGTCTCTCCCCATATGTCGTGCTGGCCCGACCACCGCTTTGCAACCAGCTCACGAACACTGTCCTCCCCAATCCCTGGACCCCTACTGAAGCCTGACTCCCAGCCCGGTGCTCCGTCACCACCGCGTGCTTCACCGGGCAGGGATTCGCCCAATCTGCACACCCGGGCGTTTTCTCGTCATGACACAGACCAGGATACAGAGGAGCTGGTCAGCTCCATTGGACTATCTAGATTCGGTTCAATTGCAAGTGCCTGTGGGAGCAACATGAGCACGACGAGTGCCATCTACTCAGACACCAGTCGTTGTGCCAGTCTTAGTGCGCTGTGTGTTCATCATTTCATCTGCCAGTCCCTTAATGTTATTACACCATTACAGGGTGTCCAATTGTCTCCTCGAGACACGCATTTCTAGCCTCAACACCTTGGTTGGTATGGTTAGAGTCTGAGGGAATAAAATAAGTGGTGGTTAGGCTAGTTTGAGATTAATAGGAATGTGAAGGTAGCTGAATAAGCAATAGACGAGTTATTTGATACAAGAGAAATATTGAGGATGGGAGATTTGAGGTAAGGGAATAAGCGGTAGATATGTAGAGATATAAAAGTGGTGATGACAGAATAAGGGATGAAGCTGTTATTGTAGGCAAGGGAATAGGAATGTTGAAGTAACGGAATACAGGGTCAATGGGTTATGATGAATGACGGGAGATTTGAAGCAAGGAAATAAGGGATTAATTAATGAATAAGAGCAAGAGAGAGCAGGAAGAAAAGGCAAGTGTGAGATAAAGGAAGAATGGTTGATGGAAGATGATAATACAATGGGTAACAATAGAAGTGAGAGTGGTAGGTAAAAAATGGGCAAAATGTATTATCTGAAGCGAGTTCTCAATGGAAATTGAGCGGGAGGAATCACTTGTATGGTTCAATACATTTAGCCTCCATGATGCACTGGGCCTTTTGACCAACTGCATGTCAGGACGTATTATATGTGTGAGAATCTAGGACTCATTTCGAAACATTGCATCCTAAGTATCATCCGAGACCTGTGAGGAGGTTCTGCATAGACCATCTCTTGTTAATGTCTCGTTGTCCATCTATTGTCAGCCATGTATCCTTCCAAGAAGGCAGGAGGGCATTAATACCAATGACTCCCATTCCAACTCAACAGCAGTTAAAACGCCTCCAGAGGTGTACATCATTGGAACGTATGTTTGCTTTAAATACTTCTCTGCTCGCCTCTCAATTTATTTGGCATGTCTGTATTATTTACAGGGGTTCATAGTGCTGGCAATGATTCGGATGGGTCATCTCACTCCGTGATAATTAGGGTGGGCGAAAAGTGCAGCATGACTTCTTCACATAGGCTTTGCAAGAGACTGATATTCATTGTGCAGCATTGCAATCTACCCTCTCGACGAAGGGGTGGTGCAAACTGAAGATGGAAGTCTTCCCATTATGTCGTATTGGTAATGGAAGGTGCATGACATTCATTATAAATCCACTCGACATGCACAGGTATGCATTGTCACCATCGAGATAGAACTGCAGGTCTAATAGTATATTCCATTTGAAGGTTGCCTGGTTTGATATCCAATGGTACTACAGACAGGTGGATTTGGAGGTTCATGGCGTTGAGTGCGAGCAAATTTGGCTATTTTGATATGATGATTTTCATAGCTTTCATACAGCATAGCTGAATTCATGGGCAAATACGAGCTTGTTCTCACAGATCACAGAAGTTTGATAGATATGAATTGCGTCGAAGGTGAGGGTAATTATATATATAGCAGTTGTGATGGTACCATTGATGTGTTTGGTGCAGACCATGCTATTATCATGCCATACGATGAGGGCGACCTGGAACAAGTTCAAATTCCACCTAAAACACTGTATCATAGGTGGAATGCGGCGTTAACCTTTGGAAAACGCAAGGACCAGGTATACCTGGAATATTTTGACATTACAGTAAGCGCAGTCCGAGCGTCAAATTTGCCTAGTAGCTTCACACTTATTTTCAATACCAAGAATTCACAGGTCGCAACGATATGTGGATGCACCAGCTGTGACTCTTTCTATTCCCCCAGGACACCACAGCGATGCTGCAGGATGTGCAAATCGTGGTTCAATAAGGCATGTCTACTAGTAACAACACTTCGCCTGGCATCAAATGAGAGTCAGGTGAGGATTCGACTTCAATATAAACTTGAAGGTGCCACATTGGATGAAGGTTTTATGCAACTTGCCACCGTACCGATCAGGCACGGTGGGCCCATCGGGGTGGTCAGAAATTCCTCACAGGTGGTCGTATGCAATTCACTTTTAAGACATGCAACGAGGATTGGGAGATTGCCTGATGGGTGGAAGGATATCTTGCTACCATCTACTTTGTCGATGGAGGGTGATGTCTTTACATATTACAAATGCCCAGTTTGTCCGAGTTCTATGTGCTGAATATTTCATACTTCATACTTACAGCTGTTTGCAAAAAGGTTGTCAGTACAAGTTATCTATATAAGTGAATGAGGAAATAAAAAAAATAAAAACTAAAAAAAAAATCATAGACCTGTCACGAGTCACCTGCCACTGCCTGCACCCGCCTATGATGCTTCCATAGGAGGGGGAGCAGGTGCAACATGGATACGAGTATGGGCAGGGGGAGTATTATGACACAGGAGGCATGCAGCAATATTAGCCTGCTTTCACTCATACCCATACACTCGTCAGTGCCCGTTCCTCCGCGTCCGCCACTCCTGTTCATCATCGCTCAACATCCACACCAACCCCCATCTGACCGTCTCTCCTTGCCCGCGCTCACGCTGCTCAAGGCACTTGTGCAGCATTGACTCATCATAGAGTCCTTCTATCCATCCGTGCTTGCCTTTTCTTCTAATTGTGTTCTCCTACTGCAATCGACTGGACTAGAGCCTCATTGCTACGCTCTGAATACGTTTCTTTTCCTTACCACTCTTCTAGGAAGTTCTAGCCCATTTTGATTACGCCTCCCCACAATGTCGTCTACTTCCTTCCACCTAACATCTCTTCTTTCCCTTTTCCCCCAAGCCATATATACTTCAGGAAGATAGGTTCGCCACTGTACACAGTATTCGTTGCCCGGTCTGTCGGTCGCTGTTCATATACCTACTTTCGACATACGCACATACTCATGAAAGGCTTTGAGGATCAAGCCCCCCAATGGAGATGCATATGTGCATAACATAACTTATCTATTGTTGGTTACTCAATGCTCGATGTTGGTTTGAGCAACATTCGAGCAATGAAGGTGAAGCGGGAGCTGGTGCTGCTGTGCACTAAGCGAAATCGGGACCATGCAGCACGAGTGTATTATTCAAGACTTATCGTTTTTCATACCAGTTGCATGCACAATCTAGCCTACTCATTGTTACACTGGGTGTTATAGAATCAAGGATTACATATATCGTGGACGAATCGAGGAGCACGTGCGCGGACTGGCTGTGCTAGCCCATCCCGAAGGTCACGTTGGGCAGGTAACCGGTCCGTGTGATTGGCCCAATAACGCTTCGTAGCTTCTTTACCGCACAGTTCAGGGACTCAGTACTCAGCTGCCAGCGGCCGCCTCCCTAAGCGTGTGAGGGGGGGTCTAGAGACAAGAATGGGATGTTCCTAGATGTACACGATCATACCAGATCATGTTGTGGAGAATGCCTTGGTTCGAATGTCATATGTACCTTAGTGTCAATGACACGGTGATTGTGTGCCGTCACTTAGTGGAGGGAGCAAATCTATAGCGGTATTTCTGGTCGAGAGGCTTCAAGCCACGTAATGACAGGATGATAAGTCAATACAACCTTGCCGCGAAAACATTGACAGGCTTGAGAAGTCAGCTCACCGGGATTATCGAGTGATCAGTTATTAGAACCAGGACTCCTGTAGTGACTTCTTCGTACCCGCAATGCCTAAAATAAAACGCTTGGGGAAAGGTGCATACCTGTAAATGTCGTCCGGAAAAATCCTTGTGAGTTGCACATATTCGAGTATTTTACGTCGGCGACCCTATCTAGTCGTGATTCAATTCTAGGAGAGGGAGGCAACACGGCGTTCGCAAGAGTGGAGTATCTTGAGCTTCTCGAGCGTCACGTGATTCTAGAATCATTTTAAGTTGAGACGAAGAACAGTACATAAAGAAAACGAACGTTTATGCCCCATATCACTATCTTATAGGTAATTGTCTGCCCGAATGCATGTAGGTCCAATCACACATGTTTTTAACCTTGATCGCATGTTCTATTCTGTTATTGAATTTACCGTTCATTCGTTCAAGACTAAAGACTAAGTGGGCAGGTGCAGAAGCCAGAGCCTCACTAGAGCTATTTTCGTGCCAGAGATGGGACCGGCGCCTTCCCGAGCTAGATAACTGCCATGAAATCGAGATAATCATATCCGCGAAGACAACATGTGCGAGGGCCTCAGAAGCCTGGACATGCACTTTCAACGAGCATGTGGATCAAATGACAACCTCATGGATTCTACCATGAGGGGTCCTGATTTTTCGCGGAGCGGTGTGGTCGTTTTACAGATGCGACTTGGCATGATAACAATTGACAGGTTCCACCTAGTATTTTTCAGGAACAGTTGACGAGAGCAGCTAACTTCTGCAATAGTCTTGCGCAAGTGAAATAGTTCCACAAATTGGACGAGATGAGAGGGGGCAGTATAGCTGGACACAGACTTAAGCCAATCGTCCTACAGGCTGAACACGACCATCTGAGGTTGTGTAGCACGCTGCAGGAAACAAAATCAGTAATGAAGATGAATACATGTAGGGAATGACTCACCAAGATCAAATCACCGAATTTCTCCATCTTTATGCAAGCCTGGAAGGGCAACTGCAGCTCATTTCCGCTGAGATGTCCACCAGAAGGGGTTGCTATAGTGGACATTTCGTCAGCGAATAATAACATCAGGCAGCAGGAGAACGACTCACTGCTTCAACGAGGACTCACCATCGAAACATCTCTCCCTTCCATCAGACCATACTCCCAAAGTTCTCGTACCCAGCTCATCCCAGTGCTCTTCGAGGAGACCGCCCGTACCCAGCCCACCCCAACCCTCCCAGCCATCTTCCTCCAGGCATGCTACCTACGCTTCAAGGAGATTGCTGAAACGTTTGGTGCCCAGCTCATCTCAATCCTCCCAGCCCCCATCCTCCATGGCATCATCCTCCAGACTCTCGGCCTGCTCTTCCTTTGGACCTTCCAGCAGCCCATCTCCACCCTCCCAGCCCTCTTCCTCCCATCCCACCGCTCACCCTTCATTCAGACAGCCAAACATTCTGGTGCCCAGCTCATCCCAATCATCCCAGCCATCTTCTTCCAAAGCACCAACTGTCAGGCTCTCAGGTCACCTTCCCTTTAGACCTTCTGTGTCAGGCATCCAGTCCTCTCGGCCCATAGCATTCAGGGTATCCAAGGCACCAGCCTTTAAAAGAAGGAAGAGAGCGACGGGGGGAAGTATATCAACCTACTTGCGCTCTTCATTGTCTTTTGCCAGACCTTGGAGGCATCAGACGCTACCATTTTCCACCAAATACCTCCATCAAGCTGTGGACTAGAGTTTAGGCACCTGTAATGGTCCAGCACAATACTTCGTATGACAGATACTGTGAAATACGGGAAAAAAAATTGCTTCGGAATGATAGAATACTTGAGCTCGCTACTCTTATTACCGATTGGTGGTGTTACATAAGTGGAGTCACGTTACACAGTTGTTGGTTCATAACCGTGAGAACATCGGATTTTCAAATATCTACATAAATACACGAGCTTCACTCTTACTCTCTTACTCTATCCCTACGATGTGTCTCTGTAGTTGCCGTCCCTTATGGGGATTTTGGGCCGCTGGCTCAGGCTACTTAGTCGCTCTAGTGTGACATGTGGTGCTAGTTCCTTCATAGGCACACACTGTCGCTGACAGTCACCATGGCATGTCCTTGCAGGGAGGGGCATCCACTTACTTGCATCGCATCTTCCATGATTTCTTTACCCTGGAGCATTTTTTTCTAAGCCCTATGATGTACATATGACAGTAGCACCCGTCCAGATTGCTGGTTTTATAGACCAGCCTGGGCTAACATCCTGCCTTATGGGCCCATGCAATGCTGCTTCCTCAACCTAGATCGGTGGCGCTGCCGCCACTGGCATTGCTTCTGTTGCAGGTATTGTCGAGACTACTGTTGCTGTGATCTGTAAGGATTACCGGTCATCTACGCCCAGGACATGCCGATACTCATTCAACCGCAACTACAAAGTTTATGGCTGAAACCTCATGATTATGAGCGCAACCATCAGGCGAATATTGGAGAATGATGGACGAGCAGACCATAGAAGGAAGGAATGGATGACAGGTGAAGTCGGCCGACATCACAAACTTATTGCATTCATATTCTCATTTACTCACTCGAATTATTTTCTTACTATAAAACATATCGCACTTGCATATGAACATCTCAGTCCTTGCTACCCAAGACTGAGATGTAAGTCATTGTCTATTCATGAGCTTAGATCTTCACTAACATATAGGTAGGATTATATCTGTTCTACTAGGTGCTGTACTCGTAGTCGAGTCCTTGCTACCCAAGGCTGAGATAATTATATTACACCTCTGGTGAGGTTATGAGCCCTGCTTCAGCTATGGATACTATGTTCCCCAGCACCAGTTCAACACATCGACGATACCTCCGGAGATGTCATTCACTATGATAAAAGATGAAATGAGTATTCAAGATGTTCGCAAATGTGTCAGAAATTCGTGCAACAAACTTTGCCACACCAGCATTTGAGCCCAAAATGTAGCGCATGACACGCTCCATTGTTCGTCTATGCAACATCAAAACAATGCAGCAAGAAAATGACCGCAGAACCACCCACTTATCATATATCAACAAGGCTTCATCACTCCGGCAAAATGGCTGCAAGTGCCTGCATCCCTACTTCCACTAGCCAGAATGTCTTTTCGTCCGCGATCGCCTGCGTCAATTTGCTAACATACGGCTTGTAGAGAGGATGAACGTCAAGACCGTCTGCCCATTCTCCGAGTCTGTTTTCTGGATGCGCTTGATCAAGGTTGGAATAGATGGCGGGTGCACCTTTCGTACCTCCTCGAAGCTGGAGTCAAAGTCTGAGCCTTGCAAGTGAGCTGTCTTGCAGCGGAAACTATTCCTCACTGTGATCCTGTGCACCGCGCGAACAAACTGCGCCCTGTGTGTGGTGGTACAGGAATGCATACTGGCGGTTCATGTCTAAAGGGAGTGAGTACGTTCAGCAAGCGCTGGGAATTTGAAGGGTGGGAGAGGCCAGGTGCTGAAGTAAGACTTGGAGAGAGAGAGAGCTCGGAAGACTAAAGAATGATCATCAGTAGTAAACTAAACAGTTCTTAACCGGCCTTGATTTGCCTTAGGGCATGCATTAAGGACATTTTAAGTACATTATCACTAAGGCCGAAATTGAAGGAAGGTCTGTTCTTTAATTTTGTGCTTAGCACGTCTTACAGCTGTATGTAGTGTAGGGGGCAGAATGTTTTGGGTCCGGAGTCTGCCGGCAGAGTGGCAGAACGGCAGTTGGCAGAATGGCAAAAGGCGAGGCTCATCCCAATCGATAACGCTATAAAGATTAGGCTCATCCCTTGTAAATCAATTGTTGTTGCCAAGCCTGTCCTGCTCCCCCTTACCTTTGCTCATCTCGTGCTCAAATCCCTGAAATCCACCACCTAGCTCCCCCTCTGTGATTGACTCTGGACCAGCAAGGGTTCACAATCGGGCTGGGTGTGCATGTGGGTGTGTTGGTGATGTATTGATTTACCAGCTTCACCATCCATATCATCCAGAAAATTTGTGTGGCATGCACGAAGCTAGCTGAGGGACTAGAAAGTATTAACAGACATGCTGTAGTGCTTGAGAGACTGCACACCTCCAAAGCCTGAGAAATAAAATTTGATGTCGGCAGCATGATGAGGCACAATTGAGTGAATGATGATTGCAAGTCCCTTCAATGCACAACATGTGGCACTGACAGGGATTGTTTCCCACCGATCGAGTGCATCAGGCTACTAGCATAATTTTTGATTTTTTCCGACTGCATGACGCCAATGAGCGGACGCTCGCCATCCTCGTTTTATGCTTCCGATGTTGGCACCCCAACGAAAAATTGCATGACCCTAGAAAGCCCCATCAAGAAAACACTGCAAGTGTCGGCTCCCTCTGACTGTACGGCAAGAGTGTATCCACAGCCCAAGGGAGGGGAATCGGACAGAACATTGTGCCATGGGCTACACTCAACACTTGGGTCTCACCTGCAAAGCCGTCACCGCCAAATGTGAGCCCATCTCTGCTCACCCTATGCAATGAAGCCATCACCATGAACCGCCAAACTACAAGGAGACGAGAGACGCAGCTCAAATGATCCAAATCATACCATTTTCTAGTGAACGGAGGGTTATGGGTGCTGAGATCCTCACCAAGTTGTGTAGATGGCAATTTGTCATGCATCAGCCTGTCCAGGTCGAGAACTACAACTTTCAACTTCCGATGATGGTTGAAAGTTGTAGTTCCCGGCTTCGGTTTTCTAATGCGAGGTCCGCATTTGGTACTGCAATCATTGCACAATATGAGTTCGAAGGGGAAGTAGTTGATCATGAGAGGAGTAAGTGGGTTAATTCACTAAAGCTACAAAAGTCACAGACATGCTTATATATCTACAAATGATGGTCAAAGCAAAGAAAGGGAGTGGCAAGTCAAAGTGTGACAGACTGCAGTCAACAACCTGCCATCGACGATTCATTTTGCTGAAGTTATCACATAGGTCTACAATTCAAGCTACTGGAAAGAGTCCTTTGTGAATAAGGGAAGCTGAGTCACATGTAGAAGAGGCATTAGCCTTCTTAGCAGCTGCCACAGTGGCAAACCCAAGCTCTGCTGTCTGGAAGAGACTAGCTTGGTTGAACCAGACACAGGATCCTCTTCCATCCCTGCCATCCAAATGAGAGCAGTTATTAGGTGTGGGTAGCTCTCCATTATTTGTGGCCACGAATTGAAGGTCTACAGTAGTAACTTCTTAGTCCAACAAAGGTAGGGTCATCAAAGGACTTACCACACATATCAACATTGAAGTGATAAAAAAGAGATGATGGGTACATGACAAAGACTCCAGCAGGCATCTCTATCACAACACCTGCTTCCCATATAACCAACCACGATCTTTCTTTGCTATTGAAGGTGCCTACAATAGTTTCAGTAAAGGTAATGGTAAATATTGCAAGAAGGGTATACCATATACGAATATAACACAAATACCTATAGCCAAGTTTTTCCAGTCAATATGAGGGCTACAGTGAACACGCCCAACACCATCTTCAGGAAGAGCAGCATTCAAACAAAAGCTGTAAAATAGACCATATAAAGGGGTGATGCCAAGAGCTTCTGCACAGGCTCTGTATCTCTTGGCAAGAAGGGGAAACTCTCTTTCAAATATACTGTTCATGAGTGCACTAAAAGGAGAGTCACTTTCTGATTCATATAGCAGTAGAGGCTGTACACACTTGAGGTGGAACATAGCACCCCCTGAAATCCATAATTCATCAATGGCATTCCTATTTGAAGTATGCCAAGCACTGAGGGATGGCTCCTAGGTGATCTTAAATAAAACTTCTGAAAATAAAAAGAATGCATTGGTCTCACCGATTTGTAGTTACGATCATGGCCACATATGGAAAACCAATGTGGGCCCCTAGCATTCTCCTGCATATCACTTTTAGTAAAGCCTGTTCTACCTCCTTCAACCTTAGACACAAAGATCCTAGCCTGCTCCTCAAATGCAGGTAAGAGCCTCTTTTCATCATCACCCACAAAGGTACGCAACAACCATAGCCGACCTTGAGAATCCCGAATACGAGTCTTCAGGCTGAAGTAAATAAGGATTAGTAAAGGTGCATATTTCACAAAGCAAATTCTTACTTCTCATAGGGAGCTTTGGTAAAATCAGTGAGGTGCCTTAAAATACTGTTGTCCAACCATTCCTCCTTGAGCATCTTGCCTTCTTTGGTTGCATTGTAGTTGGTGCCCTGCCACCCAGTGCTGGATACACGGAAGCTGAGAGCATTTAAGCGCCCATTGGATGTAAACTCCTCAGTCTTTCTCCAGGGGTCACTTAGCTGGTTTTCACGTCGCCTCTTTTCCCTCTCTTTCTTCTTCAGACTTTTAGAGGGCTGGCCTGAACCTGTGCCAGTCAATGTGAATGTGTGAGGGGACTTGGATTAAAAAAATATAGCAAAGCTCACCAGTTATAGGTGACGTTCCAGCTTTGTCAGTTGCAAGACTGGGCTTGAGTGGCAACGATGGGTGGTTGCATGCTACAGAAGGTGCAGTAACGAGAAGGCGAGGGCGGCGAGGCATGTCACCAAATGCAGCACCAACCTTCTGTGCCTTGACTGCACAACCACTGTCGGAACTAACATCGCGAAGCCGCCTTTTCAGGCTGTAGTCAGGGAGGGATCCAGGTGCTATCAAGCATTGCTCAACATCTGGATCACGGTTGTGACCAGGGGGCCATTCTGACATGTGGCGGCGTAGGATCACCTGTTCTAGCAGTACATTTTCAACACGATACTCATTGGTGGCACCATGCGTGAAGTGGTCTGAAACCAAGTAGGTGGGGAATCTAGGTAAATGGCTGTCAACTTCTTCTCCAGGTCCTGCAGCACTCAGCGGTGCTTACCTTTGGTTCAACACCTGTGCAATTGCACATCCTACTAATGCTTGTATCCAGCTCAGGCCCAGGGTTTTTCAGGCTACACCAAGGCACTTACCAGCGTCAGAGTCACCTAAACCATCCTTTCCATGGGCACAGTCTTCAGTGGGATTCGGTTGTTGCACTCCTGAAGCAATGGCCGGAAGGTTGGGGCCTAGAGTTTGGCATGGACCAGTCCTTGCTCCATCCTGGGTCATGCAAATGGACGGGGGTTGGTTACTGTTGAGCTCATGCGCCAGATGAGGTACATTGTTGGGAAAGTAGGTTGAGTTGTGTGACATGTAGATCTTATCATCGTGGGCATAGATCTTTAGACCAGAAACCATCGTAGAGTCGCAAAGGGGCGAGCGACCACAGCTGTACAAACAGTTGTGCTGGATGCAGAAGAAAGATGAATGAAGCACCACGACTGTACAAACAGTTGTGTTGTACCGGATGCAGAAGAAGACTGAACGACACACCACAAGCTACATCGCTGGACGTGGGAACTTTGGCGGGTGATGAATTATGTTTACATAATCAACTTCCAAGTCTAGTACGGTGTATGTTTGGTGGCCAAATCTGTACTCTCCACAGCACAACAGTATGTACTGTTGTGTCTGACCAACCATCCTCGCATTGTGACGCCTCGCAACACAGCAGTATATACTGTTGTGTCTGTCGTGTTGCACCCCCTCCTGTGATCGCCGCTATTCAGCCTCAAGCAATCTAAAGTACGTTTTATACCTAACGCCTTATCCTAACTGACATCCAACCATCCTCGCATCGTGACGCCTCGCAGCACAACAGCACGTACTGTTGTGTCTGTCGTGTTGCATTTCCTCCTGTGATCGCCGCTATTCAGCCTCAAGCAATCTAAAGTACGTTTTATACCAAACGCCCTATCCACACTGACATCCAACCATCCTCACATGCATGACGCCTCGCAACGCAACAGTATGTACTGTTGCGTCCACCTGTCGTGTCGCATCCCCTCCTGTGATCGCCGCTATTCAGCCTCAAGCGATTTAGAGTATGTTCTATACCTAACGCCTTACCATAGCTGACATCCAACCATCCTTGCATCGTGACGCCTCGCAGCACAACGTTGTGTACTATTGTGTCTGCCTCCCATGTTGCATCCTCTCCTGCGGTCGCCGCTATCCAACCTCACCTCCAGCCGTCCTCTAAGCAGGCGCGAATGTTATGCAAGGCTTTGGACGTCCTACGGACTCCAAGAGAGTCGCAATGTGTTGCCCAATTATTCCCCGTTTTTCCTGCCCAAACCAACTCCTCTACAATCCGTAAACTCCATTAATGTGCCCACCAAATCCTTCTACATAATTCGTTCAAAGCTCGTTTCCACACTGGTTTTTACAACATTTATCCATCGTCTCTCTGCACAATATTCAAAGCTATGGCCTGTCCCGCCGCTCACTCCTTGGCCCATCGTAGGCCAGCCGCAGCAACATCACATTCGGGCACTCAGGTTCGCTGGCAACCCTATTATGCCACCCTCTCATCTATTCCCTCTCGTCCCTCACCGGCTTCTTCCGTATCCTCTATTTCACCGTCTGAACGTCCACGAATTCCCCAATTTTACCCTCAAGATCCTCGGCTCCGCGGCCCTCAAACATCAAAATACGTATCTGGTTTAGTCGGTATGATCAATTCTGCATAACACCGTTTTGTGTCCATAAAAATTCCCTATTCTTATCTCAATATATCAGGCTGTCGAATCGCTATGCGAAATATGGCATCCTCTGGATATCCCTGCTGCTTTCTTGATAGCTTGCCCGTCCGTTTCCTCTTCCTCCACCTCCACCCCTACCAGAATACCCTCCCCAGTTCTCAGAGGATGTATTTCGATTTTCTTTTTGATGTATATATACGATACATATATTTCGACCGGAGGGAAATGTACTGAGGCCGTTGGATGCGCCCTTCCCTTCATATATCATGTACACCTATTGTATCTTCCCCTGGGTCTCAAAAGACGAATTAATTCCTATTTAATAAAATATTAAATGGTACAATAGTGACAGAATGCTCGAGCTCGCTGTTGGCGACAGCGAGCACGAAGGTTTCGGCAACGTGTGTCATGCGGTATTACCGAATTGGGTACAGGTCACGCCAGTTTACATAATCAACTTCCAGTTCTAGTACGGCTTCTTCGTCTGTTCTCTCCACAGCACAACAGTATGTACCGTTGTGTCTGAAGATCTGACCAACCATCCTTGCATCGTGACGCCTCGCAGCACAACAGTATGTACTGTTGCGTCTGTCGTGGTTGCGGCGCTTGGTTTTGAGCTTAGGCTGCTTAGCCAACCAGCTTCACGAAGTTGAACGAACTCAAGCTCGACTGGCTTCGTTACTGTCGAAGTCTTTCGAAGCACGTGGAATTTCTACTTCGACTCGCTTCAGTTCACCTCGTGGCAGCACTAGCAGCATCTACAGGCGTGCTTCCCCGCCGCTCACTGGGGATCTTCGGGGCCCGCAGAGGGATGTTTTATTCGGAGATACGGTACGTCTGGAGTTCCGGCTTTTTTTTTTTTACCGTCCGTCCTCCCCCCGTTGCAAAGCTCCGGTTTGGCCGTCCTGCCCCGGTGTGAGTAGCGGTGTATCGCCTTCCTCCACCGCCATCAACTGCCCCCTCCCCTCCTCTTCTTCTTTGCTGCTCACTCTCGTGTTTTTATCAACCTGAACTGATCCAACGCGAGTTGATAACCCAGGTTCAGGCACCCAGGGCCACCGCCCATGCAATGGTGGGCTCCGGATGCGCCTTTGACTGGGCCCCTGCGCAGAGAAAGCTTCGAACGTGCGCGGTACGCAGGCTATGTAGAAGACGTTTGAGCTGTCGTCTACCGGATGCCAGGCAGGTCACTTGCGGCGGATTTTCCTCCAGCACTCAGCCGGTGCCATCCGCAGCGTCATTGCACGCTCTGAGATGCCCAACCCCTCGCTACACGCACTCGGATATGCCACGGCGCAGGTCAGTGCGTCCGGTTCGTTGCCTTGCCCTAAAGCGGTATTCCATCGTCTACACCTGTGGAAACGAAGGAGGCAGGGCCGTTAACACTTTCGGACGTCATCCTTCCCTCAGCCGTTGCGAAGTCACTCTCTGCGACTTCATCAGCTGGTGACGAGTCCGTCGTTCTCAAGTCCATGGTCGCAAAAGCGATCGAGATCCCCTCGCCTCCCTCTCGCACCCGTCTCGATTCACTCTACTTCTAAGGCGTCGCGCACACGATGGCATCTCTTCGAACGCCCCAACCCGTTACTTTTGCGGGCTTCGACCTGTTCGCACACCTCAGGGCCCCATCCGCATGGACTTGGACAAGAAGAGTGAGCTGCACGGTGCTATTGCACGTGACAACGCCCTAAACTTCAAGGTTATCAATGGTGCGGAGGGCGAGCGGGTTCTGCAAACCGTAAAGGTGGTTCCGCGAGCAAACTTCAAGTTTGATCTCCCTGCCCTGGAACCAGCTTCATCTCTCGAGGACCTCAAGAAATCGCATGGCATCGTCGATCTAGAGCAGGTCGTTGTCATCATCGGGTTCGCTGAAGTCGACCCTTGGGGTAGTTCACGCACCCGGTGGGAGTTGGAGGCACGCGGAGAGTTCACGACTGAGGGCTGCGTTGAGATGGCCTGGCTCATTGGCTTTATCAACCGCTTCAATGGATGCCTCAAAGATGATTCGCTGTACGTCGGTTGGGTTGACTCTAAGACTGGTGAGCCCGTCGACGACCAGGGTGTCAGGGGTTGCTATGAGAAGAAAACTTAGAGCCACACTGGCGTATGCTTAATCGGCAGGTAGTATTTCGAACCTTCGTCAGCCGGTTTTAATCTCCTTGCGGAGCCCGAGCTATTCCACGGCTATGGCCCTAGGAAGAAGGTGTTCAACCAGCGATTGAGATTATTCGCGACTTGGAACCCACCCTTGTTTTCAAGGGATTGAACACGTCAGGAATCACGGATCCCTATAGACTATACAACAGCTTCCGCTCCTCTGACGCTAGCACTCGCGTCGGTAGTGGCATGGGTGGCACGGAAAGTCTTGCGAAGTTTCTCGACTAGAATCTTCTCGTCTTCGGGTAACTAATGAGCAAGAGCTTGAAGACGAGGAACGATCGCGAGCGTTTGAGAGTCATCGAGTAGACGGAAAACGGGTCCCTCCATGATGGCGAGCCGTGAAAATACCGCATTGCATGGCGATCGAGCGGGTCGTCGGCGTGTTATCACCTATGTGCATCTTCACAGCAGCACCAGCTTTCTGACAATCCTCGACTGCCTTCCGAATGCCATCCCTAAGAGGGTCTTCGATGCCCACCATCCCGATTAGCGTCAAGTCTTGTACGATGTCTTCGACACCAAAAACATGCGCTTCGTCGACTACCGAGGCCTCGATGCCTGGCGGTGGCCAGGATGCAATGTCCCTATAGCGCAACGCAATGGTACCCAGGGTCTGATTCGCGTAGAAATGATTGTCCCCGTGATGCTCGCAGGGGAACCCCTCTGCTAATGCACGACAACGTGCCGTCTACGCACGAGCTTCTGAACGACCGCCGTCTTCTGCGGGAGTTCGTATTCCCTCAGGTAGATGGCCTTACGCATCACATCACTATCTACATCACTACCTACATCACTATCTACGCGTCAACCTCAAATCTTCCACATCGACAAGCGGAAGCCAAGTGACTTGGAGCCAGCATACATTGCTGAAGCGGTCCAGCAACTCAACAACCGTTCAGCTGTCGTCGTTGGAGATTATCCGCTTACGAGGGGCGCCACGCTGGCTGTGCGTCGTGTACTCGAACAGCTCCATCTTTCCAGGGAAGCATTTGACTGAATCCTCGGTGAAATAGAACCCAATCTCAACCAGTCGCTGGTGAACCCAGGGGAGACGTGCGGCACACTGGCTGCTCAATCCATCGGTGAACCAGTCACCCAGATGACGCTCGGTGTCCCGCAGTTGAAAGAAATCATCAATGTAGCCACCAAGATTAAAGCGCCCTCATTCTCCGTTTACCTCGAGCCGATGTTGCCGAAAAGAGCATGCTCGCCATGAACGTCCAGCAGGAGTTGACGTATACTTCGCTGCGTACCGTGACGGCAGCTGTGGAGGTCTGGTATGACCCAAACCCAAGCTCCATCATTATCGATGAGGACACCGTCTTCATCGAGTCGTTCTTTGTCATCACTGACGATGAGATTGAGTCGAAGTTACACCTGCAGCCTCCACATGGTGGCTCCTTCGTCTCGATTCTCGAACTTGATCGTGCCAAGATGATGAACCGCAAGCTTACCTTTGAAAATGGTAATTCATTGTGCATGCTCATATGATGCTCTTTGTATGTTTTATGGCCAAGCATGTGACTTTGCGCGCTGTGTTTAGCTCCTTTTTCGTCTCTATGCATCACTAGTTAACAACTCCAGTGTGACTCCTCTGCCTAACGAGGGGTCGTATTTGCATATCCTTTTTCAAAGGGAGCGTGCGCCAGCGGAATCGTGCGAGGTCCATTAGACCTTTCAATGCCTTACAAGGCATTGAAACCTAAAGTAGAAGCTTCCGGCATGTAATACAGGGATGTTATAACTCTTGACAGGATATTCCTTGGACACGTCACAACTGTGAGCAACGACCGTGCTTTGGCGCACCACGTCGTAGGACGCAACCCGGTATGACGCTTCGTAAAACAATTCATATTTGTTGAAAGGTAGCACGGCGTGTGATGTCATGCATGGGTTGCATTGATGAGATGTTACTTTACGTGCTTTTTCAATACCTTACGCAGCTCGTCAGTATCAAGGCGCGGGCCAGCATCGTACTGGTTGCCAGCATGCAGGATCGCCTCTGCGGGTGCCTTTCTAGATACGCCCTGCCACTTTAAAATGGCGTCAGCTATCTTCTTCGCAGGTGCTGCAGTTTCTCGATCAATTGCCGCATCTATTTTCCCACCCTTTGCTCGATACTGCTGCCCCTGCAACGACATAAGACATAAGCTCAGGAGTGGTCGCCTATACATGGCTGCATGAATGATGCGTCAGTATTTCCTTGGCATGTAAGGGCATCATACGTACGGATGCGGGGTGACAAACTCGGGGTAGCGATAACCATCCGCCGCAGCGTCTCCAGTGCGTGGGATAGGTGCTGGTTTGTAGTAGCATCTCCCTGCGCAGCATCAATGCACCGGGCCAGTTCGGTGAGGTGCATGCATTCGTAATGGTAGAAATGTCCACCTGTACAAAAGGAAGGGGTAGGGGTATATACCGCATGTAACGTCCCCGGTGGTTGGATGCTGTGACAAACTACATCAGCACTGACTCACCCTTGTAACAGGCCACATACATCATATCACCCGGGTGTAGTGTAATCACCTCTGCTTCGCAATGCTTCTCTAACCATTTCTGGTTCTCCATAACGTCCGTAAGGCGGCATGCAATGTCCTCGCGGTGCATACGATCATCAAAGCGCCCCCTCTGCTTGAATACTACCCACATCTTTATACCAGCTTCCACCCGTGTCCACGTCGCTGTACCCTCTGCATCCTGGTGAGGGTGTGTAACCACCCCCGGCTGATGCAGGACACCCCACCCCTTGGAGGTAAAATTATCCGGGTGTACATCCGAGGTCACCGGGACGGCTTGAGTCGTCTCGTTCCAGCCAAATACGAGCCCATGATCGATGGTCCTGTATAACACATTGACAACTGTAACGCTGCCATTTTATATGAAGACTCACCTTAGAGCCTCTGGGAGCGTGACATGGGCCAGCGGGATGTCGAGTATGCATTGGATCTTTCCCGGGTCATCCATGGCACTGAAAAACTCAGCTATGGTGCCGTGTATGAATGGCGCTAAGGGCTCACGAGCCCTGGCGCCTATATCTGGGGCACATGTGAATCTCTTGGACTCCTGATGCCATCGTGCACCCATACCTGTCATGCACACATAGCGATCTGGCGATATGCCATATCGCACGTCCAAGAATTCCGCTGTTAGATCAATCCAATCTGTGCCATGGCTGGCATTTCTGATCACCACCGGTTTGTTGTGGCGAAGTGACTCCCCGATGGCCCCAGTAATACCTATGGAGTCTAGTGAATCGCCAGCCAGATGGGTAACCTGTGATGATCCGGTATCAGATGGCTGCTGCTTCGCCAAGAAAACGACGAGTGGGGCATCCAAGTCTTTGCAGATATTTGTGTCGGGGTCTGATTTGTCGTATATTGCTGGCAGGATAGTCTTGCAGCCATCAGGCCAGTTGACCGTGCCCGCTGTTGCAGGTACATAGCGGCCCAAGATGCCCTGTGTGAAATCATGGCCAGCCATGCGAAAGATAGTGGTGGGTTATTGAATAGGGTGGCGCAAAGCTGAATCCTGAAGGTTTATGCTTATCGTGCTTATGCCTATTATGCCGGCGCAACATCTGACTCATTAAGACAAAAGGGAGTCGGTCGAAGAGCGCTCAAAGCTCTCTCTTTTGCTTTTGGTTTAAGCCAGGGTTTTGTGCCGTAAATACTTGTTTTGGTTAACTTGAGGTCTCTTCCACCAATCAAATGTCGTCGCTAGCCATACTTGCTGGTGCTGTCCCACTCGTCGGTGGCAACCTGATTGCGGCATTCCATCAGGCAGCAGAAGCGACAGGACTATTACTTACTAGTGCACTAGCTTCCTTATCGAAATCGCTGAAAAATCACGCTCATACGATCAGCGATCACACACACACTACTGTCAGCGATTCAAGATCTGCTTGCAGTCAACGCCGATCTGTTTCTCGATGGAGCGTGTACAAGGGTCCAACCCATCAACTTCAGGCTCGCCGTCCTCATCCAGCAGGCAATTTTTGCTTCTGGCTTTTCCAGCTGCCAACCTGGCTAATCTCTTGTTAATTTCGGTAGGCGGTGCTGGTGATTCTGAACGAGATCTCGCAGACTAGTGGGTATGATCTAGCGACTTCCGTTTGTCGAGTCCTGGTGAACCAGCAGAAATCAGAACTATGGACAGCAGTTATCGGCGGACTGCACCATGCACCCCTCCTGTTTGTGTACTCCAATCTTCATCCGCACCCCAACACTCACACGGCACTGTGGCGCCTGTAGGCTTACATCCCAGCCATCTTCTGGCCTGAAATCGTGTGCAACATAGGCGCAATACGAGAAGAAACCTATAACCATCTATCACAGGCTTCAACAATGCCTCATTTTCACTATGGGTATTTTGAATGCCATCCTTGCACCGTTCGTCATTCTGTATATACTTATGCACCCGTTCTTCCACTACTTCGTGGTGCGTTACTTTCTTACTGCAACAATGAAGTGTTGCTACATACTTTGGAGGAATACTACAACAACCCATCATCAATCGGCAGGGGGCGTTACATGCCCTTTGCACAGCGGAAGTTCCGCGAGTTCAATATGCTCTTGCATCCCTTCACACGGCGACTGAACGAATTGTATCCCCTTGATGGCCACCCTGTCTACCGCTATTGCCCTGTATTGTATTTATGTGCACTGTTTTGTGTCGCTAGTTTATAGTATAATCCCCATTAATACAGCCGACTTATTTATTCTCAGAGATGCAAAATGTGCTGAAATGTGGCAAAATACGAAGCTTGTTATATATGACGAGAATCCAAGCCCGCTCAACATTGGTTTACTTTCCGTATACCGTAATACAGTGTATACGTCCATATAGTATGCTGCACCGTACTGTTCATCCTTTCGACTTTGTAATGACTTTATGGTGTACCGGTATGGTTCATCGTACTTTCACCGTAAATATACGGCCATATGCCATATACAGTACAGCATGCAGCCCTAGATAAAACCAGCGATATGGATGGGCGCCGCTGTCATATGCACATCATAGGGCGTAGAAATCATGGAGGATACCGTGCGAGTAAGTGAATGCCCCTGCAAGGACATGCCATGGTGACTGTCAGCGACAGTGTGTACCTCTGAAGGAACTAACACCACATGTCACGCTAGAGCGACTAAGTAGCCTGAGCCAGCGGCCCAAAATCCCCATAAGGGACGGCAGCTACAGAGACACATCGTAGGGATAGAGTAAGAGAGTAAGAGTGAAGCTCGTGTATTTATGTAGACATTTGAAAATCCGATGTTCTCACGGTTATGAACCAACAACTGTGTAACGTGACTCCACTTATGTAACACCACCAATTGGTAATAAGCAACCAGCCCAAGTGTGACTCGATTTTTGAGGACCTGAAGGCTGAAGTGATGCCAATGCCATAGTTTGTTGCGAAAATGGGGTTGGAATACAGATGTATCGTAAATTACACTAGTGGATTGCATGGGTTTTTATGTCATGAAGGTATGGGTTATGGTATTAGAGAGATGTGGGTTTTGGGTCGAAATCCCCTGCCTACCAAGTCGGTGGATTGAAAAAGTGTGGGTTAGAAGAGAGTACAGGCTACCAGGGCTATGGGTTAAGAGGGCTTCGCCTGTACAAGCCGACCTCACGCCAGACATGGTCAAAGCCTTCGTGCTCGCCATAGGCAACAGCGAGCTCAAGTATTCTATCATTACAAAGCATATGTTTATTTTATTTTTTTTTCCGCGTATTTCACAGTATCTGTCATAAGGAGCGCTGCGCTGGACCATTACAGGTACCTAAACTCTAGTCCATAGCCGGATGGAGGCATTTAGCGGAAAATGGTAGCGTCTGATGCCTCCAAGGTCTGGCAAAAGACAATGAAGAGCTCGAGTAGGTTGATATACTTCCCCTTGTCCCTCTCTTCCTTCTTTGCCCAAGAGATGAACGCCTCCGCACTGTCCCAGCCGGTGCTGAGTCCCAGATCCCCAGCCAACTGGCCAGCTGCACCTGACTTCCACATACACCACACGGATTTGAAGATGAAACCAGCGAAAGGACAGGGTACTCCTTTTGCGTAAACGACCACAGAGTGGCATGATGGCTCCTCATTGTTTCTATTTTTGCTCTGAGGAAGGGCGCAGTGGAAACAGTACGCATAGCTTTCAAAGTGAAAGCTGTTCTTGAACGCCCGGAATGTATTGCCATTGACTTCATCATTTGAGAGCGGGCATGCACTGTGCATTGCCTTCACTTTCCGAGTAAGCCCAAAATGGGTAGGGCAGCAATTCTGTAGCTTCCTCATATATCTGTCGAGGAGCGAAGTCCGGGCCAGCCGGGAATCAAGATGTGCGGTAACTTTGCTATACCTTCCTTCCGATCCACTGGCTGGTGCCTGGGATACCCTGGATGCTATGGGCCGAGAGGACTGGATGCTTGACGCAGAAGGTCTAAAGGGAAGGTGACCCGAGAGTCTGGCAGAGGATGCTTGAGAAGAAGATGGCTGGGATGATTGGGATGAGCTGGGCACCAGAATCTTTGGCTGTCTGAATGAATGGTGAGCAGTGGGACGGGAGGAAGGGGGCTGGAAGGGTGGAGATGGGCTGCTGGAAGGTCCATAGGAAGAGTGGGCCGAGAGTCTGGAGGATGATGCCATGGAGGATGAAGGCTGGGAGGATTGAGATGAGCTGGGCACCAAACGTTTCAGCGATCTCTTCGAAGAGTAGGAGCGTTGGGAGGAGCTGGGTACAGGCGATCCCCTCGAAGAGTATTGGGATGAGCTGGGTACGAGAACTTTTGGAGTACGGTCTGATGGAAGGGGGAGAGGTTTCGATGATGAGTCCTTAACTGCTTGCAGGGCAAAAAGATGCATCTCGCTGGCAGGGTCGCAGATGTCACACCTCACAACGTCTGGTCTGTCCTTGCAGCGGTATGCAAAGCCTCTGCCATCCATGCACTTGATGGAGGTGTATCTGCGACAGTCCTTGCTAAACAGGACATCGTCCAGGCCTTTGATGCAGTGATAATCTCGGTCGCTCTCAAATGAAGACAGACCTGTAGTCTGGTTGAGATAGAAGGTATGCGCCTCGTGGCCATCACGTCCCGCACGTCCAGACATCTGATTCACTACCACAAGCCCATACTCGACCCCAGAGATCACCACGAATCGCACAGAGCTTCGGTCCACTCCCTGGGCAAAGGCGGTCGTGCATGCCATGACCTTGGTGTCTCCTCTGTCCCACCCAGCAAGGTTGTGAGTTTTGGTGCTTCCTTGGTGGATCGGAAGGCCGCTGTGAAAGACTGCGCAGCGCATGGCAGTGCTGAAAGCGTCCGCCTCCTTGTTTGAGGTGAAAAACACCAGGATGCGGTCCGATTCGCCCGTCTTCAACAGCAGCTGACGTACGAGGTTCTGGAGGGCTGCGCTGTAATTGCTTGGAAGGACGGGCAAGACATGAAACCCTATCTCTGCACGATCGGTGCAGGTACGATATGTTTGAATGTCTGACAATTGCAGGGAAAAGGGTTCCAGATAAGCGGCAGTGTTGGCTGGGGGAGAGGTCGCGGAGAGGAAGTTGATTTGCTGCCGGCACTTGGAAAATTGTGTGGCAAGACGAAGCCATGGTTCCTTTCGCTCGGGGTGACACACCAGAAAGTCGTGGTGTTCGTCAATAAATATATGTTTAAAGGAAGATCCCTGGGGTGATGAAAGGAAGCTGAATAGAACGAAGCAACGTGAGTTCAGAGGAGTGGTTTTTCATGGACTTGCCACGTACTCTTGAAACGC
>CAKNEV010000168.1:0-61999 GCA_930272055.1 Rhizopogon roseolus
GGGGGTTGACCTGCAGTGCGTAGGGCCCGTAGGATCACTGCGCGAGGATGATATAGCCAGCAATTATTAACATCGTTATCTAGTTCTTGTTTGGCCAGTGAACAACTGAGAACTTGGCCCTCCTGCGCGATCCACATTGGACTTCATCCTGGCCTTCAGTACTTGCATCGATGACGCTGGCAAGCAATATTCCCATAGAAGAGTTAGCAACGCTGGGCAGCAGCAGGATCGATATCTTGTCTCCTGAACGCATTGCCCAGCGCTCAGCTGTACTATAAATATGTCAAGAATCTCTCAAGAGCATGCGATGGTTTGGTCATGAGCAGTTCACGGAATCATCCGCGTGAGTCATGCCGACAAATACTTATTAGGTGCGAAAATCACACTGAGACGTTTTTTTTTGTTTTTTTTTTGAATTCTCAGATATGTTCTGCAGTTCCAAGTGATGTGACATAAGGATGGTCATCAGTGGGAGACTTCTTCCTTCCCTTTCTGTGAACTTCAGCCCGACGTGAAAAATTCTCGAGCTGTCAAGTTTGGCATTGGTGTGTTGTCCTCCAGTTCACTGTACATGTGGCCCGTGGGATCTCTGCATTAGGATGAGTAGTGTCAAATCAAGAATATTAACGTCATTCTCTAATGCTTCTTTAATTTCGATCATTGAGGTTCGGTCGTGCTCAATCGAGACACTCGTGGTGCAATAGCAAATTTAGTACATATTAGTGAGCGGCAGGAAAAACCTTCAACGTGATTTCCTTTAACGATAACGACTTCCACAGGCCTTGTCCAACTTTGCTTCATATCCGAATCAACGGGCCGACTATCTTCGGATATGAAAAGCTGGTCATTTCTGACGAGAATCTTCTATCGCTCTGAAGTTCTGGACATGAGTCAGGCTCCAGCATGAGCGCTCTCGTAACACTCTGGTACTAATGTCATTTCGACCAAATCCTCGTGTATAGCAGGGCATCTTGCAGTGCGGAGTGTACCTCTGGAATCGTACCAGCAGGATGCTCCAGGTTGAGGTGAATGTCTCAGCCATGTCGCACGAGACTGAGGAACTTACATACTCTATTGGCTATCAGAAACGAATCATTTGACTTTCAAGCTCGTCTCCTTTTCGCTTGAGGTGAGTGAGAATGTAGTATGCTAAGGTTTTGACCTGATCGTATGTAGCTAGTTCGACGCTCGGAGCTTTTACAATACTACTTCATTGTACAAACAACAGCAGATCATCTTCTCACATCCACACCATGTGAGTTGTTCTACCCTACGTCATTTTGTCACAGCGATTTAACGAGGTTCATGGCTAGATCATGACACAGAAGCAAGTTAACTTCGATAAATTTGACCGATATGTAACGAACTGCATCCCATTCCGCCTCATACGCCTATCAGATATGTCGCTTGTCAGTCGTGACGGTGTGAGGGAGCACTTCCGGAACTCCATCCGTCAAGAGGCGTTCTATAATCCACTATACCATGTTAGATATGCCATTCTTTCTCACCGATGGCTGCAACAAGGAGAACCTACCTACGAAGAGATGTTGGCGGGCACAGCATTAGGTCCAGGATACGAGAAGCTGAAGATGTTTTGCGAAAAGGCCAGGGAGTGCCATCTGGAATTTGCTTGGTCAGATACCTGCTGCATCGACAAGAGCAACAGCGCCGAGCTCGACGAGTCGATTCGCTCCATGTTTCGGTGGTACAAGAACTCGGCGATTTGCATCATACATCTAGCACAAAGCAAGACCATCGAAGATATAATGGATGATGAATGGGCGACAAGGGGATGGACTTTGCAGGAACTTCTTGCACCCGACAAGATCAAATTATTTGACGCGGACTGGATGCCCATGACGGATAAGAGAAATGACAAGAGTTATCAAAAGACCGATGTAATGGTGATGCTCGAAAGAGCCACTGGCATTCCTCACGATAGCATATTCCGATTTTCTCCAGGTCCGCATAAGGTGGATACCCGCATGGCGTGGGCAGCCAGACGCAATACGACGATGGCTGAAGATGTAGCCTATTCCATGATGGGCATTTTCAACGTCAGCATGCCGACTGCGTATGGAGAAGGAGGAGAGCGCGCATTCTGCAGGCTGATCGAGGCTATTATGCAGTCAGGTGACCCTTCTGTCCTCAATTGGAGGGGCGACCCTGCAAATCATCATACTTCACATGCTATTCCTCGATCACCACAGAACTTCGTGGGCCGTCCAGAGTTGCAGTTGGATGGCGTGCGACTGGAGATGACCATGACGAACCTCGGCTTACGAGTGCCCCTAGTGATGTTTCCTCTCAATTTCCATTCAAAAATGGATGCGGGGAACGCGTACACATTTACGCTCGAGTGCCCGTTATGTACAAGCATAACGCTTGACGTCAATGCACCATCACGGGTCACCACATCTCACCAATACGCCCTCGGGATTATCAATTATTCAATATTCGATGATGGACCTCGCGAAATATTAGGGATCCGAGGCAAGTCGGCCGGCTTCATCCTATTCAGAACCAGAGAACAATTTTATACACGAGGCAGGAAAAACCCGGTTGTGCTCGACACCGTCGCTCCCCCGCGACATAAATTCGGGCATTGGAACATAGCCTATTTTTTTCAGGGGGGCCTGGTTGAAGTTGTTTTTCCGGGAATAGTAAATTCATCGATGTTTTATATGAATCGGAAGTACCTAAAGACTGTTTACTTGTAGCAGTGGCTCCACGATAGCGAATAAGTATGTTCATTCAGTGGCATTTCCTCGCCGAATCCCAAGATTTCAAGACACATCAGTGGAGAGACTGACACAGTTGACCGGCTTAGGTTCCATGTAGTATATAAATGAAAGTGAGAGGAGCGCCCCCAGCTGCATTAAGCCCTGAACCCGATGTACGAGGATTTGGCGAACTTATGGAAGAGAGCGAGCACATCATCAGGGATTTGGCACCTGCAATGTAGACAGCAGTTGCACCAAAAGATTTCATTAATTGAGTGAGGAGGGATGTTAAAGTTGAGGGCACCGGTTCAACGAATGTGCCTCGTCCACACATTTTCCAACCTCTGCGCAGGGCGGGATCTCTAAATAGAAATCGATTCGCACATTGTTCCGGCTACGGTAGTAGCCGGTTTTGGCACTCCCGAGAAATTACTCTTGCTGACCGTTTGCGTCTGCGGCTCGAATTGTTGGCTCCTTATACAGCATTTTCGTCATATCATCGTCATTTATTTTTGATTATGCGATTATCTCTCCCTCTATTGAACTTATGTAAATAGATAGGTCGGCCCTAATTTCAAAGTCCACAGACCCGGTCACCCGAGGTCGCCGATACCAGTACCAGCAGTGTTTCATCATGCCTACACCCAATATATGGCGATGTAGCATCGTTTTGTAGCTCCACGATAAATAACTCAATCGGCGTACTAACTCTGCCGTGCCTCTCTGATGTCGTTCTTATAATGCATACGGTCTTTGAGATAAAACCAGTCAATCTGTCCTCTCTCATGACCGTGTTATTTGACCAGGCTGATATCACTACAGGGAACGCACTCCAGTTCACCAACGCGAGTATTGATCTGAATTGTTATTATAGCTCAAATAACTAACTGCTTTGCGGTATGTAGTATATTTTCTGTGCGTACCAACCGTCGATGCGGCAGTGACGGTTTCATACTAAACCAATGCCTTAGTTGCCATAGTAGGTGTTTGGGTAAGTGTCGCGGCTGCCAGTACCAATCGAATTGACCGTAGAATTGATGATATTTGCATTAGGCTTACGACTTTGTTCTCACCTTCGATAAAGAGGTAAGTTCTTGTCCAACTGATGACATCGTCCATAATCTGACATCAGAAGGTGGAATTTATACTCGAAGCTCGATGGGGAATACCTAAATTGATATATCTTGTCTGCCGGTACTTGACATTCGCGATTATCGCTGTTGATATTTTTCGTATGTCCAGAATTCGTCACCTGAAGTGTAATCTTACTTGTTTTCAGAAATTCGACAGCTTGGGCTTTCTGTCAAGGTATATCACTTTCCTTGGTTATTATGTGGCCAGCTCAACACCAAAATATCAGACATGTGCGACTTACTCTTCGCTCACCACATGTGAGGAGATGCTCCGTTTTAAACGAGTATTTATTGACTCCCCCATCAGATGTCGAAGGAATCGTGCTGTACTGTGCTGAGGGTTAGTATCCCATTATTTGTGTGGCCGGCACTCTAAAGCATACTACAGTGCTCTTTGCGCGGAGAGTTGGGGCGATGATGTTGAATCACAGACGCCGGAGACTGATTATAGCATCGTGCAACTTTGTGGTGAGTAACTCGTCTGAAAATGAATTATTTTTGACATCCGAATGTGTAGCTCCTCGCGATCCCGCTTATAGTGGTATTAACATTCTTCAACTCTTCCTCCATAAGTTCGTCTCCTTCTGTTCCTTGACATGGCGGTTCAACGAGATGCAATGTAGTTCTGCAGTCGCCATTTCCCCAAATTACGAGCTGCTACACCAGCGAGGCGGGTCGTACTGTCATCTTTGCCTATATTATACTCGTCATCGGAGAAACAGGTACGTCTCATGCTATTTTCATGTTATCCCACCCACATTTTCCATAGAGATCCTCAGTCTCATGTTATACCACTCCTGGAAATTTTATAGGGAAAATGGACGCACTATCCCTCTTGTCAGAATCATTATTAGACATAACATCTTCAATTTTACCTGTGTGCTGTGTGAGTGCAAAGTTGATCCGTGACAGATTGTCATTCATACTCGTTGTGGACCAGTTTCTTCCACCCTGGTCGTGGTCGTTTTATTTACTATTCCTGTATGTGTTCGTAACATTGTGTGTTCAACGTCGAACTCATAATGGACACAGGCAATGTACTACGGCGTGGTAGCAGAGTAAGTGCGGGATGTTTATTGCACCAATCATATTATCTTAATTATCTCAAAGTTTACAGATCACGCTACATGTAATATTAGCGACACGCATGCATCGCGAGCTGTGGAGCGCAGCAACTTACCACGAAGTCAGTTCTCTGGGGAATAACTCTGTGGTTGTTTTTGCAACCCCCCCGTCAGAAACGCAGGACTGATCAATCTGCGGAACTACTTCTTTCTTCCATCGGCCTGGAAAAGACTGTCATACCTTTGGATATAGATATTTTCGGGAATTACCTCTAGACAATACCTGCTGTCGTATAATTCTGTAGTAACACATCGGGGTTATCGATATAGCTGCCAAAGTGATACTTCAACTTAGATTGAGATTCGGGGGAGCAGAACTTTACATACATCATGAGGTACTTACTTTATATACTCACCCACTCACAGTAGGATAACCAAGTGTCGAGTTTGTAACCCCATATCATCTACCATATGGAATCATCGAGCGCACGCAATTAAATTCCACAATTACAACCACTGCAGTGGTGGGACCTGATGAGAGCGCATGATGAGTCGTCCATTGTTGCGAATACAGCAGAACGGTAGCCCCAATGAGCAATCCACATCTTCTCGCCTATAACGCCTTGAGTGGCAGTAAAGGCCGCGATAAGGAACGGATGCGCTGTGGAAATCGATCTATTTCGACTCGACTATACTTCTACTTACTGACTACCTTTTATACTACTCTTCGCTAATTGTAGTTTACCGATCCGATAATAATAATATGGCAGTGCGGAAGTTCCAATTTTGCGCTCGAATATGATCCGAAGCAAATAATTCCAACAGCGCCGTGCTGAATATCATATAGTTCGTCTTGAAACCGTGCTGCGGAGTGTCATTGCGACGGTCATTGCGACTTTGCGAACATGGTATGTAGTCTATTTTACCAATTGTATTATGTCAGCACCGTGTCTGCTCGCTTATGTAGATTTTGAACTTTTCCTTGGGCTGATCTCATCGACTAACTTGTATGGAGGTAAATTTTATCTTATCACATGCGAAATGTGAAAGACTTCAACAACACCCGAAATAATCCGACATACTTATTGTCCATTGTCGTCGGTGTCGTTTGCGCTTGTTCTCGCTGTGGTTCTTTCGTTGTCGTTTGTCGCCTGCCGTTTCTCGTTGTCCCTGTCGCGCCTTGTTGCCATCGTTTTTCATTCATTTGTGCATCCATCCCCACTGTCACCCACTCGTTGCACCATGCCGCCTGAAAACTTGTGCCCGAAGCTCGATGGAAATAACTACTTTGAGTGGAGAATGTTAATGGAAGCTGTGTTGGTTCTGAAAGGATTGATAGACTATGTAGATGGCACGAAGACGATGCCGCCCGGCCCCTCGAACTCGGAGGCCGTGAAGGACTTTTTGGGGAAACAAGCCGAAGCTCGCGCAGAGATCGTGCTTCATGTCGAAACCCCCCATCTTTATCATGTCCGCGATCGTGACCCCAGAGTGATATGGAACACACTCCAGGCTGTTCACCGCGCTCATGCATCCGCTATTCGCCTCACGCTCCGCCGAAAGTTCATCACGCTCAGGAAAACTGATGACATGACTATGCAAGCATGGATTGCACACGTACGCCGCGCTGCATTCCAGTTGCAGGAGATTGATGTCAGTGTCTCTGATGAGGATATTATCCTCATCCTCACTATCGGCCTTCCCCCATCTTATGAGAATTTCATTATCGCTCTCGACTCTACCCCATCTGATGACCTCACACTCGACTATGTTATCGGCCGCCTCGTGAACGAAGAAGCTCGCCAATCTCATGGCGCGGACTCGAATACTAGTGAATCACATGATGCTGCTCCAGTTTCCCATGTCCGACGTCGTCGAGTCCCGCTCGAAAACATTACATGCTTCCACTGTGGAGAAAAGGGACATTATCGGTCACACTGTTCGAAGAAGGCCGATGCCGCAGCCCAGAAGGAAACTGCTACGGTTGCTGATGGAGATTATTTAGTATGGTAGCTTACTACTCGTTCCGCTTAGCTTGAGGAGGAGTGTTGGAGTATTCAAGCGATCGTACTCGTGTCTACTGCATGTAGCACTCGTGATAGGTAACTTACTATATACCCAGTTAGCTACAGTCATCTCCTTCTTGTACGGAATTTGTATCGACTGTCGACAGGAATCTATCTGCTACCCATCGTCTCGTATTTATAACAGCTACTAAGTCATAGTATAGAAGGAACGACTATCTTCATTCGTCTACGGTCTGACGGTCTAGGGGAGAGTCGTTGCTTCCCCGTACCGTCGAGACAATATTCACCATGATCCGTTTTTAGTATGATCCGCTTAACTCTTCGATTGATGAAACTGAGGTTATTTACTCCTTCACATCCAAAATCATTCGCAGTCACCTACATAAATACTCGCAAAATCAACGTTGTTACTTATCCACCCATTCCCTTGCTCTCGCTCATGACGTTGCAACCTGTGGACCTCCGATAGACATGTCCAAAAATTGGTTTTGTAGTGCATGCACACCACCACCACCACCACTAACGTGGGCTCCTTGCGCGTATGGAGACCCCGGTACATACTCACCCGGTGGACTCGCACCATACCCAGGCCCCGTCACTGGACTCTGGCTCTGTGCGTAACCAACTGCTGCGGGTGGTGAACTCTGCGCGTAACCCGCTGATGCAGGCGGTGAACTCTGGGGATACCCAGCGTACCCATGCGGCACAGGCCCTGGCCCTGCTCCCTGCGCGCTAGGAGAGTGTGGTTGCGGTTGCTGATGCTGATGCGGTGGAGAAGTAGCAACATGTCCATAAGCTGGAGCACCTCCAACCACTGCCGACGTAGCAGTTCCCGACCGACGCAGTGAAGACGCACCGCCACCGCCACCTAAAGAAGTTGTCGGCGACACCTGCGGAGCAGATGTAGATGTGGGATCTTGGTAGTAAGCCTGCGGCTGCGACGCGTACTGGCTTTGTGCGGGGTTGGGGCTCGTGTAGGGTGGAGATTGGGATTGGTGCATGGCTTGAAGTTCTTGGTGTGTAGGTTGTTGCTGGACCTGAGTATGGTAGGGATCTTGTGCTGGTTGTTGCTGGGCCTGAGCGTGATAGGGATCTTGTGCTGGTTGTTGCTGGGCCTGAGCATGGTAGGGATCTTGTGCCGGTTGTTGCTGTGCCTGAGCATGGTAGGGATCTTGTGCTGGTTGTTGCTGGGCCTGAGCGTGGTAAGAGTCTTGTGATGGTTGGTTTGGTTGGGGGGGTTGTTCTGGTGGTGCCGATGCATCTTTCACACCTGGCACTGAAATAAAGTACACCGCTCCAGCTGGGTCCGTCCCACCCTGCGCATAGTACTGTGCCCATGCCTGGGCGCCCGGATCTGGGTACGTCCCATTCGGATCGAAAACGTAGGGAGGGCCAGCGCTTGGGGGTTGTTGCTGAGCTTTGGGCAACTGCGGTTGTGACTGCGACTGTAGCTGCGGCTGCTGTTGCTGTTGCTGGACATGTCCTCCAGGTAAGTACTCTGGCGACTGTTGTGCCTGTGGCTGTTGATAGGGATGAGGTTGTTGTTGGGGAGCTTGCTGAGGATAAGGTGTTTGCGAGCTCTGCGGGTACGGCGACATTGAAGGCTGAGGGTACGGTGCTCCACTGACGTGGCCAGCGTAAGGTTGCCCTTGCTGATATGCATATGCAGGGTCCGGATGGGGCTGTGGCGGAGGTTGGTAACCATTATTTTGGCCACCATATACATACGGTTGGGGTTGGTCGTGTGCATATCCATAGGGTTGTGGCGGGAGCGGACTAGTGTCGTATACTGTAGGACACAGTGAGATAAGATATATTATAGATCACTGCCTTGCTTACTGCCAGCATGACGCGCAAGACTTTCTTCCATTATCCGATCGAATATCGTCCTTGCTTTCACAAAGGCCTCGTTCATCGATACCAAGTCAGCTATGCCATTCGTCAACCTGATTTGTCCCAAAGAGGGTAGAAAGAAGTCGCACCTCGCTTTTGGCTGTATTTATCAATGAGCTTGACAATCTTGGGACGGAGGGCCATGCATGAGCGATATAATTCCTGAATCTCCTCATTATCAGCTAGGTTCTCTCGTGACACGTCCAAGTGCCTCAGCATTGTTAATAATCGATCAACATTCGCAGCTTGAGCGAAAACAGCTGCTTCCTGTTCTGCTTCCCGCGCAATCTCAGCGGCCGTAGGCTCAGGGAGGGGTTCCTATGCGTAAGAAGGGTTGGAATAGAAATAGAACAGAAAGGGCCCGACAGCAATAGTTGAAGGTACGTCAGCTATTATCATGGTGAGGTCGGTGCAAGGACGAACGTACAACATAATTCACAGGGAATATTCCTGTCCGTCCCTTCAATTGCCCCCGCCACCAATCCTGGTAGCCTCGATCCACAACCTTGATCACGTCACCTTTCTCAAAAGCGAGTTCTCCAGGTTCCGTTGGCTCAAATGTATGCAACGCGCGGACGCGAGTGACTACCGGTATGACTTGGGATGGAAGCGACGTTGTCGAAGAGGCAGCCTTGATTGAGAGACCGCCGCTCGTGGCTGAATTTCCCCTTGCATTTCCGTTATGATTAGTGGTTGTAGCGGGTGCTTGCTGACTCGGTGAATCGACTGGGACATACCCTGATGCATACTTGGATGCACCACCGGACGGACCAGCTGAGGGTGGAGGTTCATAAGTAGATCTCCCACCCTTGTCGCGCATGCTCATTTCGAGAACACGCTGGAGCTCTTCCTCCTCACGCCGCCTCACCTCGTCATCGACGGCGGGTGGGGGTGGTTCGGACGGAGCTACAAATTGATAATCTATGTGCCGGTGGATAGCAGGTCAGGATGCCATAGGGTAATGTGGAGAAGGGGTGGGTTAAGGGAAGGGGACAAACGCACTCTTTGCTTTCAGACTGTTATAACAATCCTCCATAATTCCTAGAGTAGGATCGTTCTCAAAATCGGCTGCCCACATCGCGATGAGTCCGAGAGTTCGCCGACGGACTTTTTCGTGTGTTGTCTGTCAATCACCCGCATCAGTTTTTGCCCGCGAACAATAATATGAAGTAGAATAAAGTCAGAACTAGAGTATTACACGCACCCGATCGACAACAAGCTTCTCCAGGGCCCCAGTGAACGCTCGGCTGGCAAGCTCTCGATGGAGCTCGATACCACAATTCTTTGAGAGAGACTCTGCCAAGGAAAGTGCGTATAATTGAACATTGGGACTACGGTGCGCCAGACGTTTCAAGAGAGCTGCGATCACATTGCGGGCTCTGCCAGAAAGAGTTGGAATCAGAGTCGGGAATAAGGCCACGCCAGCGACTGGTAATAAATAGAGACTCACCCCTGCTCTCTCTCTTCCTGTACTTTATCGCATAGATTGAGAATGACCTCCCAGTTCTCAGCTGTCAGATTCTCGTCGGTAGCCTTAGCTGAGGCAAGTTAGACTTTATGTTAGTACACGAAAGTCGACTTGGTGGGCATCGGGCACGGACCCACTGTATCATCGTAAGGGTTGACTTGGTTTCCTTTGAACATGGTCGCTGTTCGTCAAGCAAGATAATGAGGAAGTGACAGATTGCTCGTTGACAAGAGCAAGCTGCGGAGGCAGTGCCACTGTGCTGTCACTTGTAAATACCCATCATCTGAGCGATTCGGCCATTCAGCGATAAATAATTACACCTCTCCAAGAAACATGGCTAGAAGTAAGTCCTATTACCGGATTACAATACAGATTCATTGATTTCCTTCAGTTCCCCGCAACTTTCGTCTCCTAGAAGAGTTAGAGAAAGGAGAGAAGGGCATAGGCGACGGCAGTTGCTCGTATGGTCTTATGGATAGCGACGATATAATGATGAGCAACTGGAATGGAACAATTCTTGGCCCTGGACATGTATGTGCACCTCTGTCGATGTCCTATCGCCTGCTGATCGCGATTTGCTACATGATCACTCCATAGACCGTCCACGAGAACCGCATCTACAGTTTGAAGATCCATTGCGGTGAAGATTACCCTGACAGACCCCCCACCATTCACTTCGTCTCCCGTGTAAACCTTCCTTTCGTTAATCAAACCGACGGCAAGGTTGATCCTAACAAGCTCAATGTGCTGTCTCAGTGGGGACGGGATAGTAGCATTGAAACCGTCCTTGTTGGTATCAGGAGGTATGTGATCTTGTCTCTTAATCGCTCGCATCGACGATTCATGGGTGTCTTACTGATGTTCTACCTGCGCAGGGAGATGGCGGCTGCCAGCAATCGGAAGCTTCTCCAGCCTCCGGAGGGGAGCACCTTCTAGAATTACTTTTACATTTACAGGTCTATTAGCTGGCCACATTTTGCAATGTACAACATGAACCATTCAAGATAAAATATACCTCAAATCACTTGTGATGAGTTTGTCGAACGCTGTCTCCCATCCTGGTACCATGAGTACGATAGATGTGGGCTAGTTTGTTATTCAACCCGAACACCAAACAAGCAGTTTTTTTCTGAAACGTACAAGTCACCTTGATCGCTGTCGCCCGTAATCATGGCTAATCGACGAGTAAGTCCTTCTGAAGCACTGCCACAGCTTACTGACTACTACAGTATAATACATTATCTAATCCAAGCTTCGGTGCGAAGGACTCGGAGACGCTATAATGAAAGTGGCCTGGGGGTTGACTTAGATTTGCAAGACATTTTAGCTTGCTGCAATGTTCCTGTTTGCTTTGCAGTCCACTCTGTTTCCTCATCAAGTCGTCCCGATCTCTCATCTTCAATATGGAGTCGTGGGATCAAAAACACGGTAGCGCTGCGTAGACATTGAAGGTGTCAGTTCGCTCCTCGGTGGTGCACGATCGCATGACTGATTGTTTGACCTTCGTTCGTAGAGCGGTAGTTGGAGATACTACTCGTTCACTGACAACGTGAAATATTTGTTCCAAGGAACAAGGGGCAAGGCACCAGGATCCAACCCTGTACTACTCAACTTGATAAGGAGATATGTAGAGGCAAGTCCTATTCTACGATATGTAAGCTTCATTTGGGAATAACGTGACTCGAGTTCGTCTAACACAATATCAATTATCTCTCCTCCCCCTCCGTTTGGGACATCAAGGTCTATGTCAACATTGGAATTGGTACCCCGCGTGTTCTTCAGGATTCGAATTCCTCCCCTTCGGCTTCGTAGCGCGAATTTCTCGGCTAGTGAGTGGTTGTCCCTATCTAATGCTCTGCACAAGAACTGTTGACTTCCATCCTGTTCCAGTCAGGACGTATAGGATGACGAGAACTGCGTTATTCCATAGTAACCCCATAGCAAGTGTGCCGCCTTCTCCATGGCCAAAGGATGCGGGGAGCTTTAGCTTTAGCAAGACGGTCCCTGCCAGCGCAGCTTGGCCCAAGGTAGGGCCGCCTGTACTTTCCTTTGAAAAGTAGTGCATATCTAAGACCACCCTAGACGTGATGGCAGGATGAAGAGTTTTCACCCCGCCTCCGAACATCTCTGGGGCCTTGGTGATGTCGGAGACATCCCTAAATTCCAAATCAACGAGGATAAGTAGATAGATGAAATATCGCTTACTGGATGGGTACCCCAGCTTCCCTAATTTTCTTTGCGGTGCCTCCAGAACAAGGAGGCTAATTCCAGCACCATGAAGTCCCTGTGCGAGATCGAGGAGATCGGTCTTGTCGTAGATCGACAAAAGAGCTTTGATACATGGTTAATACTGATATATGGGTGAAGGTAAATGGCTTTCTCATACCGATAGCATCGTGGATGGAACAAGAAAATCAAATGAGGTAACCCTTGATCTACCTTGATCAAAAATTGTTGTACTGGGATATCTCAGGATCTTGTTTTATCTTTATGATCATTCGATCAACCCGCTTAGACAATTATTATATTTACATCTCTCTTTTCTCGAACACGCGGCACGGCCACCAACCGTTATGATCCTCGGCGTCCCCCATATCCCAAAACGCCTAAGTATCATCTTTCAAAATTCAAGACTAAAGGAATATGGCCTCCGAGTCCCTAGGAGAAGTGGTAAGGTCCTTGCTAGATCCATTCTTTCACTATCTTCGTCTGATTATCCACTCCTTATTTATATTTAGAGTCTTCAGTTCTCAGCATCACCCACACTTCCTTGTCTTCCGTAGCTGTACAGATTGTTTCAAAGTTTGATGGTCTTGAGTTTGACCTGCTGGAGAGTTGATGGCGTAGCGTGTGTGCCCGGCCTGTCAATGCTCCCGCTGGCGCCCGTACTCACTTTCACAGAATCAGGGATAAGACCCGTGCTGCTTTGAACCAGTCAGGGTGTGGCTTCAAAGGGATGACGAGCGGATCTTCTGGAGTTTTGGACTTCTATTTTACGCTACACGATGCAAATGAATTAATCTTACATGAGGTTTGCTTGAACGAAAAACCTACATACCGTATGGATTCATCACGCGTCTCCCTTGCTTTCAAGCATCCTTCATGCAGCAGCAGTACTTGGGATGGCAGACATGCTGTATCATACGCCTGATGGATCATGGATGAGATCTGACAGCTTGAGAGTTTTACTTCGCTTCCGCATTCGTTAAACTTAGATCACCATTTCCATCACTGAATGCTGAGGCCAGAGGGTTGTATTGAGTTTCCGCAGTCTCAGGCGCGTGCTTCCGAAGTAATACCAACTAAGGTTTTACAGGGAACCCGTAAGAAACGCGCAAGGAATACAAAAAGTCCCTACGCACTACGAAAACCGGCGAAATAAGGTTCAGCCACAACTGTCCAACAGGTCAAAAGCATAGCCTCGATGGCCCTTGAAATCGTGTTCTAGAGTCAGTACGACTTTGTGAACATGTCAATTCGTTGTAAACTGATAAAGATACAAGACAGTAAGTAGTACATTTTACCAGTTTCATTATGTCAGCATCATGTCTGTATCAGTGAATGATTCTATTTCCAACTAAGTTTAACTAGTGGACGTATCCAGGAAATACTTCCGTGAGACTACACCAATGATCCCATCAATCAAGGCAACACTTTCATGCACTGCCTGATGTTCAGTGATTATCTTTCTTCAAGTTGCATTAGGCGGCCTAGCGTTAGCTGACCTGGGTTGACAAAATATCTCGAAGTATATAATGCCACGGCCCTTGTATGTCGACCAAGCCCGCTACTCCCTAGTACTCACTGACATCCATTCCTTGAAGATGACCATAGTTTCAAATGATCCAATTTTGTGGCCGTTAATCAGTTATTTTCGTCTAGACAGCTATTTCTCGGGTTTGTGGAGATCAAGCTATCTCATTCAATCGTTGATATATCTTTGCAGTTGCATTTTTGACTGCGGTGGTATATGATTGGGGTGCGTGCGATATTGGCATGATGATTATACTTATCAAGAGAATTATTGACGGAGTTCCTATGCTATTCTCCAGCACTGGCATTTGGACAAGAGGTAGGCTAATATGATTGCTGGAGCAGTCATCTCACTAAATATGATTCTATAGCTTGAACTGGTCTGGGTGAGCAGATTCATATGAAAGGGACGGCTGGATACTCATTCTAGGCAGAGGCACCACTGGTCTTTCATGACTTTTCTGTACCTCAGTGTGAATGACCTGTGGTTGTTCAAAGCTGGTATTGGTATGCTGATTTGATAATGTACTAGGTGCGATACATTGGAATAATATCCACTGTGTATGTTTGCAGGACTACAACTTCCACGTAATATACTGATAAGTCATTTCACGATTGGCAGTGTCACTGTGTTGCGTATGTGTCATATAGATTAGAATTGTTTCTTCTGAGCAGCGACGTGGAACAGATCTCCCGGCTGTCTGGCTGACAGATGCAGTGAGTGTTGTGTGCCACATTCGTCGTCCTCTTTTAACTGACTGCGCTCCTATGTAGGGGTGAGTGATATCATTGGCTATCTTACTGGTATAAGTAATGATCGTACTAGTTGTGCGTTTGAAATATTGACTCGGGGCTATCTGAGGCTCACCACCAACTGTATTCTCAGGCACTCTCTTCTACTTGATCGAAAATTGGATTGGCGTCATCGTAGATGCCATGTTGGGTGGTGAGCTACGGTACATTTGACAGTGATATCGACTTGACTGGTTTACCATCCCAGTCATCATGATTTCCCGGTTATATGCCATGTATCAGCAATCCAGACGGGTATTGATACTCCTTGTTGTGACTTTCCTGCCTATCCAGATCACATGCGGAGTAATCGCCGCATTGCTGAGTGCTGGCTATATCTCAGGTGGTGAGCTTCCAACATAAGTGCACTCAAAATAGGAATGCACCGGGCTTATGATACATATATCAGAAGAGTATGTCTTATCCGGCGTTCATATGTGTGGTTATTCCTTTCAGGGAGATGCCCGACAATGGATCGGGATCACCTGGGTATTGACCACTGCATGGGAGATCCTCGCACTGTGTCTCGCACTCTGGATTGCTGTAAAACACCTCCGCGAATTGCAAGGACTAGCAAGATGGACTGCCGGGGACTGTTACACGATATTAGTGAAGACTCATTTGTTTTACTTCGCAGGGTTCGTTCATGGTTTCGGTGCAATGATTTTTTCTTGCTCAAGCTTCACTTTAGTTTCGTTGCTGTCTCCTCCCTTCAGCTCAGCGAGTTGTCTCCGAAAATCGTTGTATGCCAACCTATAATTGATATCCAAGTCTGCATCTGACACACCATTACTCATCATTTCAACAGAACTCGAATTCAATGGCAGAGGATGTCTTTACTGGAATTCGACAATTTGTTCAAATCGTAGAGATGTTTATATTGGGCCCACGCCTTATCCTTGGAGTTCGAGAATATCATGCTAACCTTGTCGCAAACTCCGATGAAGGAACTGCTATGACTTCAATTGCTTTCGAGGGGCACGTACAAATTTCAACTGGTAGTAGTGTGTAGCTGGGAAGCATTAGCACGTATCACAATTTCCGCTATTCCTGGGTCTTGAATGTGTTTGTGTTGGAGTTTACTTTATCTTGATATTTACTGATAATTTCGTTTTGATTTTGTTCGCCCGCCTGTCATGCTTTTCAGAAACATGGCTGTAAGAAGATCTGGATTCGCCTAAGAGTCTCTTTTTGATAAGCTCAACTAAATTGCTTTTTGTATCGAATTATCATGCTTGCAACCAGGGCCGGTTCTTTTCACCACGGACCGGGATTTATTCGCTCTTACCATATAGGTAAATTAGACATAGATTTCCACTTTCTACATTGACAATATTCTGGTAATATATCGGCTCGCCCAACGTCATGCTCGAAACATGGCTGCAGGAGAGCGAGTTTGGACTCCCCGCCTAAGAGACTTTTTCTGATAAGCTCAGCCGATTTGTTTCTTGAATGGAATTATCATGGTTCCATTTTCTACATTGACAACGTTCTTGCAGTGTATCGGATCGTTCGCCATCCTGCCATGCTTGAAACATGGCTGCAGGAAGGGCAGGATTCGGCCCTTCCGGGCCTAAGCGCCACTTTTTGATGAGCTCAGCTAATTTATTTTTTTGTATCGAATTATCATTCAACATCGACAACGCTCTGGTAGTATATCGGATAGTTCGCCCGCTTGTCATGCTCGAAACATGGCTGTAGGACGCCATACTCACTTCTCGCTTGCAACTCGCGTCCTATCCATTTCCACAGAATTACCACAGAGTGCTAACCTTTTTCTACGGAAATAAGATGTGGGTTGGTCTTGTGTTCACGACAGCACGAAACTCGAACTACAAGGCCTTGCCTTATTGGATCGATTAGCTGTCTACAAGCGGTCACCTGCGATTACGGATGGCGTAGCAATGAAAGCTAAATAATGCCCTCGTTTGAAGTCGCCAATGAGCATGGACTCAGAGGAGAGTGCGAGCAGTGGGAGCATAGTGATTGGGCTATATAAAAAGACGGTTACTAGCATGCAGGGACCAAAGGTCACTTAAACTCGTAGGAATTGGCATGCGACATTTTGTGGATAGAACAGTTATAGGACAAACCTACGCTTTGAAAGTCGCCATTCGTCAGGTTCAGCTCAAAAAGGTGCTTTAATTCATTACTACTAGGGACAGTTCGCAATTGCCTCTTGTTGCAATCGAGCCATGCTCAAAGATACTTTGATCAGCTCAGCTGACAATCAGACGAAATAGATTTTCAACTGTGATCAGTATTCTCTATAGAAATCGCATGGTGCACGCGTGGGGTCACTTACTAGTAATAATGACATCTATAAGCTGACTCAGTTCAGCGTGGCGCAGTGGTCGTAATTACCACCCTGGTTCGCACCCCACCATTTCGGGAACAAATGAGAGGTCCCACCAGCGCCTTGCACCGCAAATGAAAGGATGAATACCATAACTTGCGCGCCTCCATCGAGGGCTGCATCACTCGATGAGATCCATGTACCCAAAAGACGCTGAAAAATAAATACTCACCGGCACCGACGATGTAGTTGTATTCCGCAAACCAACAAGGATAGCGCGTGCGCAACCACCACTGCGAAAGGAATGCAATTGCAAAAAAGGAGAGATTGGACGAGTTAATTCCAACACCAAGCCATCCAATTGAGAAGCTGCGAGATATGTGAGCGTGTTGTGACCATTTAGGGAGCCCATGACATACGCGATAACAGGAGTGTACAGATAATCCGCACGGAGCTTTGGCCAGTACTTGTGAACGACCCAGAACGGAATAGGTAGGAAGAGTCCGACTACGTACGCCCACGGAACCCATTGATATTTTTGGCCAGCCGAAAAGAGCTCGTGGCTGAGACCGCCCCATGCGATTGACTGGGAGTTATACTGCTGCGGTTGTTGGCCGGACCAGATATTGGTGCCTTCAACAGATAATAAGATTTCACGTTGGTTGTCAATGATCAAATTCATCATCACTACGTAGCATTATCAGTTGGTATTAATAATGATACTGATGCAAAATGCGCACGAAAGTTCAAGATGGCGCCAAGTAGCGTCCCAATAATCTGAGCGGTGAACGCAGCACGAGGTGGTAGTTTTGCATCTACAAATGGTCAGGACAAATGCTCTGTCCTCGTATGCAGTCGGAATGTGCGCACACTGAGCAATCTTGAGGTCACGCAGTAGTAATTGAGCTTGGGTGACAGTGTCTGTAACATTCAGTTAGCCAACATATCTTGAATTTTGTCACAAGATTGACGCGCACTATAGCTGTATAGGACAAAGTACATGTTTGCCACTGTCGCATTGTAATTTGTCAATGTTAAAAGTAGATAATTGGAAAGGAAATCACCTGGCTTGCCGCGATGAAGGTAACCACCAATCATCTGGACGAACCTGGGAGCAAATTGAGAAAGGAAGGTCAAAAATGAGGTCAGGGACCCACGGCTGGATGATGAATGCTAATCCAGTGATAGCATAGAGTGCACCGAAGAATAGGATCGAAATAGTTGCCAAAAAGAGCGAAATAATGAAGCCCCACCTGTACTAGTTATCAGCATGAAGTACATTTACCTATCAAAGCTACTTACCAGGGTAAAGTTGAGTCGGTTTTGTATATAATGACGAGGGCAACAATGAACGACAGGAGAAAAACGAGGAAGTACGAGCTGTTCGGAGCGTCAGGGTACTGTACAAATATATTCATATCCATGACACGATATGCAAAAAATGAGAAACTAACCTTCAACATCTGCTTGTAATGGGGGTCGATTTGCTCATCGTCAATTTCTTGCTCCTGCATTCCATCAGCTTCCCAGACCTTCCAATCGAATTTTGTCCACCATTGCTTTACGCTTGACGGAGTCATCCAACTCCAGGCAGACCGCAAATCATCCCAGTTCCAAAGGAGAAGGTGGGTAAAAGTAGCGGCCAATGCCTATTTCTATTTGTCAATCCGCATGGTAATATCGGCGTTTGATGAACTTGCCAGATTTGTGCTAAGCAAATAAACCACCCAAGTACTGGCGTAGTAAGGTAAGCCTTCTTCAGCGAGAAGCGTGGGATCGACTTCGTAGTTGG
This sequence comes from Rhizopogon roseolus, assembly GCA_930272055.1. Lineage (NCBI taxonomy): Eukaryota > Fungi > Basidiomycota > Agaricomycetes > Boletales > Rhizopogonaceae > Rhizopogon > Rhizopogon roseolus. The sequence continues at coordinate 18,942 of CAKNEV010000168.1, forward strand.
TATTGAGAATGAGTGTTTGGTTGTACTCTGTCCCGTTCTCGTAAAACAAGAGTTGAGAAAGCTGTTTGCAAGTTAGTGTCAATAATCTGCAGCTGGACCTGATTGTCGACTGACGAATGGGAAATTCTTTGCCTTCCAGATGTTGTTGTAGTAGACAGCAACAAAGACAATTCTAGACATACTAGTCAATGCACGACCTTAAACCAGAGCGGAACAACCCACATGCAAAGAAGGTAGCCCAAGAAATTTGAGAACTATTCAAAGAGATACATGAGGTTTCTGTCCGGCGGAAAGCGAGAAGAAGAAAGTCTTGCCTGTGCTTTGAGTGGAATAGCCATAGGGTTCATAATTCCAGAAATATACTGTCACAGATCCAGTGAGTAAGAGCGATTCACGTGGAAGTTTTACACTCACTTGCCAGTCAAATGAAATAGACAGGAACCCGAGGCCCTCGTTTCCGTTGCTGCCACCAAATATTTGCGACACGACAACATTGTCGGGTGCTGAAAGACAAGCAATGGATACACCTGTTAGAAGGGGGAAGATCCACTCCGGGAAAAGCTCCCAGATAAAGATACTGAGTGGATTAGCATTCGTATTTCAATCTATATCGAAGACCTTACATAGCGAACACAATGTAAAAGACTCTGAGCTTCTTCCGTGCAGCCATCCCACCCTCATAGAGAGCATCAAACATGGACAGCAATGGTAATACACCTGGATACAACATCTTTGACGGGTATAACAAGATGTCTGAAGTGTATGAACAGCAGTTTCAATGATAATTTCAATGGTTAACTTACTTCTCATCATTCCACCGATCCCGTATCTGAAAGCAACATGAGCATGCGACACATAAGTAACAGAGGATTTCGTACCCGAGTAGTTGAGAAGAGAAGAGCAGGAAGATTGAAGCACCAGGATTTGGCGTAATATTATAGTACAACCTTTCGCGGACATCAGTACATTCCCTCGACACAATGGGCAATGGTCGCTGACCGCTGAACAGCGAGAACCTCGGTACCCAAGGCAGAGTTGGCAGAAGCGCTTGCCATGATGACAACAAAAGCACTCTCTTTCTTATTGAACGGTCCCTACCGAAGGTCCTTTATACATGAAACAACATAATTGGGCAACCTGGCTTACGGGGTTCAAATAGCGGAGGAATCCACGCCGAGGAATGAATGTCTCCATGAGGACACCCAAGACATAGGAGATAACGGCGAGGAACATTATTGATACAAGAACTGTTTGCTATGGCAGTGCTTTGAGCATTAAAGTGTGTCGTGTTCATTGCAATACGTACAGGCTTGAAATAATATATTTCCGCTACAAAATAGAGTAAGATGACTGATGACGAACTCGAAGAAGCTCACCTAGTACCCCTCCGAAGGTAGAAAGGCCAATACCAAGGAAGAACGCACGGAATGTCCACGGGTTCAGAGTAATGTCATCGTCCACCGAGATGACGTTTGTAGCGATGTCACGCTCATTAGATAGTACGGCTTCATTGCTGCGAGCATCTACCTTGGCTGATTCAATGTCGCCTTGTATATCGGACAATTTCTCGTTATCGCGTGCCCCGATCGCTCGTGCGGAGATCAGACTCATCGAAACAAAACAGTATCACAGGAGGAGGGAAAGACTTGCCGCAATCTATAAGTATATATCATAAGCAAACTTGATGTACTAAACGGCTAAACCAGACTTCCGGTAGCGTTGCGCGGAGGTTTAGAAGTTGGAAATATCCAATTATTGTCCAAACTGTTCAATAATGGTGCTTGCTTGGTGCGAGGAGCAGTAATCCAAGTATTCTAGGAATGGGAAGAGTCCGACGGTGATCCTGCAATGTCTGTATCGAGATCAAGTCCTAAGGATGGTGAATCCCCTGATGCTTTGACGATGCTATTCCGTCGCCCGAGCCACGTCTTTCAAGTGTGCTGGATGCACAATGGTGACGGTGGGAGAGATCATCATTTTCAATATGAGGATGAACACAGTAGACCACTCCATGCGGATACACGGCCACATGGAACACCTCCACTGGTTGCTTTCAGACATCAAAAGAAGTCGACCAATCCGGCTCTTTCCGCACCTCTGCGTAAAACCGTCATCCAAGTCGAGGAATTGCCATCCGTTTGCGACGTCAGATGTGTAGACCTCGATGTGCATTTGAACGGCTTGCGAACGAGCTCAAAGAACAAAAGGGACGTTGTGTTATTGAGTCGACGATATCAACAACAAGGTCTATCCTGTCGTCAACACGCCACCGGCATCGAAGCATGTTACCAATTAACCTATTCTACATTCCCCAGGTACGATTCGACGTCACGGCGTGGTAATAGAGTATCATGCGACTGGTCCATTGACTGTGATGATCCTGTGGAACTCAAAGCCTGTGAAGTTAATTCAGAAATCGTGAAGGTCGCTCGTTAGCAATTGCATCTGTCGATATCTCTGCGGACAGCGTGCTACTTACTGGCGTGCGGGGTATGGGATAGTATAGGGCGGATCATCTATGCAGAGAAGTTGGAGACCGGAGATCCATGACTACGAAAGAACATCAATTCGCATTACATAATCGCAGGGGTGAAAGCTCCCACTGAGTAAACTTATTTTATAAGCTTTGACTCGACGCTGGAGATTTCTTTAAACTTCACGCCCGATGCCCAGCATTTTTCTTTGACTGTACCCTCCTCTCTCACTCTCAGTCCTACGAAGTAATCGAGCCCTGGGTTTTCGAGTCGAGTCCTGGCAGCTCCTTCCCTCATTCAACGTCCATCATCCACTAAGTGCTACGTGCGTCGTAACCATGTAGCATCTCTTTAGCTCCTCGACCTCCAAGGCCTTCTCCTATAATCCATCTACATCAGCACACTTTTTCCTCCTATTCGGAAAGATTGTCATCCACTAGATGTAAGGCTATCTACCTTGTCCTTCCCGAAGGACCCGAAGTCTACTCGACTACCGCTCTGCTACACTCCACCTACCCCCTACCACTCTCATGTGGCGCTGGGCACCAGAGACAATGATTGGGACTGGGTCTCGGCGCGAATGTTGATACCTCGGGTCGTTTACATTCAGTTAAGGCTCGCACTAACACCGTCTATCACTCTCTCTTCTTCCGCCGTCAGAGTCCGCCCATGCATATCAAAGCCCATTCATGCCGATTATGCACTACCGCCCATTGTTGATATTCCTCTGGCGCAGGGCAAATTGGTTCGCTCAATTGATATTTACCTTGTTTTCGAGGCTGCATGAATGATTTTGCAGCGCGATGCCGCAGCGGGTGCTCCTGGCAACATGTCCGTGATGAAGACTTTGATTTCCCTCCTTCACTAAACCCCGATTCACAACGAGCATGTGCAACAACGCTAACAAACAGCGGGGTACATAGAAGTGGCCAGTTGTGTTCGTGTTTTCAGAGCTGTTTTCCTGGATATTTCGTCTCACAACATTATTCTGCGAGCATACACTTGATACTCCACTTTGCTCGTGGTTCTCCGATGGCTGGTGAAGTGAGTCCCATAGTCTCGGAGTGCTTGCGAGGGCCATATGTCACTAAATTTATTCCGGGTCTCTTCCCCAAGTCTCGCTCGGTGTCATCAACATGTTAGAGGCACTTCGCAATTGTTAGGACCATGTTAATCATGCCAGTTCTGCCTCCACGTTATTGGTCTGTTCTTACTTCTAGTATGTACCTTCGTTCGTGTCCTTGTCAAGACAGAGCGGGATTCGATTCCATGTCCAAGAGACTCTTTTTGGTAAGCTCAGCTAAATTGTTTTTTGTATTCAATTATCGTGTTTCCACTTTCAACATTGAGAACGTAGTGTATCGATACGGATTGTTCGCCCGCCTGCCATGCTTGAAACATGGCTGCGCGAATAGGGATTCGACCGCCCGCCTAAGAGGCTCTTTTTGATAAGCTCAATTGATTTGTTTTTTGTGCTCTTGTAGTGTATTGGATAGTTCGCCTGCTTGTCATGCTCGAAACATGGCCTTGGGAGAGCAGGGTTGGACGCCCAACAAAATTTCTTTGACAGGCTGAGCCAGTCGATGTGTGTTTTTGTTTAAATTATTGCACTACAGTACTATCAACAAAGATCACATGCCCGCGAACATAATCAACCGATTTTTGTCTGCCCGAGTCATCTCCAACGCCTTACAATTCAATGCAGCAGCTCAGTGCACATTGACGGAGGAACTGCGATGCTCGACTTGTGAGACGCTGAAAACTCCAGAGTTCATCCTAAAATTCTCTCCAAGCTTCAAATCAGCCTCATTGCATACCTGTCGCTCGCTTTCTCAAGCGAATTTGTGGTATGAGTCATTATGTAACAGGGATGTCAAATTAAAGGCTAGAGTCCAAGATATCTGGGTATTTACCTCCCCTCCCGAATAACATATCGCGCAAACCCCTAATCGGCTGTGAGCCCTTGATCCGAATTCTGTTACCAGTTCGCGCGGTCTGCCAGATTTCTTGTCCGAAATTCATTAACACACCTGCGTTTTTGTCGGAATATTTTGGACATTGTTGGAGTTCCTTCGCATTCATGTGATAAGATAAAATTTACCTACATGTATAGTTGTATCTACGAGTCGAGAACCTTTGAGCGTTTGCAAAGGGTTCCCTGCCTATACCATTTCGTTGTTCGTCATTTGCGCAACCGCGAAATTCCAATAGTTTTTTGTGTTGGTCTTTTTCTACTGTGTGAAGCTATGATGAGCCATGTATTATAAGGTACATATGGTGATGCTAGGTGATGCTAAAACGAAACCAAATTACGAAGGGAGGTAAGTTGTGTGTTACATGGGGTATACAAGCACCTAAACCGCACTGTTGTCACGTTCTTTACGATCGCGAATATCAGCAACGGAAAACCTAGGAACAATCCGTGGTATGGATATCCTTAAATCTCCCCGCAAAGTTTTTTCGGATGCACACCAGACAAAGAGAGGTAGCAGCCATGCCCAAGATAAGATCTCTAATGTTGCCAAAAATTGAAGCCACCACACCCCCGAAGCATAACATGCGATCAAAAGAGCTGTGAAATATCATCAGAGATATCTCAGCGTCACATCGGATAGACTGCTCACATGTCATCATAAACAGGATAGAAAGGCAGAGCGATATATTTGCCCAGCTGAGGAAGAGGAGCGCGCAGCACAACCGAAAGCGCGTGGCCGTCATAATCTGCAATTGCGTAAATGGCCATAGGTGCAATGTGATGCTCGATACGAACTCTTTTAGCCCACAGGCGATCACAGGCGTCGTATATGTTAACTACGGCTAAACCACAGAGTAAACCACCTAGGGCGTGAGCAAACGACCCGAGGGCTAAAACATAACAGCCACGCATTGTGTATGGAACAAATGATGGTAGAGGTGGTTGTGTTGATATAAAGATGGCGGAAGTAGTGAGAACCTGCATCATAGTATTAGTTTTCGCCAGGTTTTGCATTATTGAGAACGCTACCAAGCCTGCCTGCAATGCCATCATCAGTACACAACTGGTACCGCATCGATGCTTCATACCGCGATGTTAACGTTGCTCATTCGATCAACAGCTTTCTTTCTATGTCTTTCCCATTCTATCTCGTCTGTCATAGAGTCCCAGAGTTGCTCAACGGACGTCAACGAGATCAAACAAAATGCACGAAATATCCAGAACCATATATCAAACCTTCCAGACTCTGGGGCATTCCACCACCCTGGTCTACAGGACTGATCAATTCGATGATCAGGGAACAGTCGAATTACGTACCTTTCCTCGAAATTTGAGCGATCAGCTCTGTTGTCCATTCTACCAGGCGAGTGTAATGCCGATTTTGAGGTTGTGTTCTGTTCCGCGAAGTTGCTACTGCTGGGAGCGCTTTTATATAGCTCCATGGCGGGTACTTGCCAAGTTGTTGGATCAACGTTAACCATCAATATTCGTTCGCAGTTTAACAATGGATGAAAAACTTCCCCCTTTTAAATCAGGCTAGACTTCCAAGAAGTTCGCATAAGTATTGAGTTTTCGTAACCCTGGTGTTATATCACTAGAAACGGATGGGCAACACATAAAGTGTTACAGCAGATGACAGTCGTGTACCGCAAAAGGCGACAAAAAAGGAAACCGGCCGGCGTACGATTAAGAAACTCCGAGATGGAGTCCGGAAACATGATGGCGATGCTCAGTACAGCGCGGATGGCGGACGGCCTGGGAATCTGACTTTCAACTACAGTCGCGGACAGGCAAAGCCTGCCAATTGAAAATTGATGGCGGCGGGTTTGTTGGACAGGTTTCCATACCTGCCCGCATGCGACTTGAATCAAGTATAAGGACGATCGACCATCGCACCGAAAAGGAAAGTGCCATCGAATCAGTCCAGTGTGCAAATCCCTCACACGGGCTGTCAACCCATTCATTGAACATGTCATATCCTGTCAACGTCACATGTGGGGGGTGGACAAAAATGCCTTCACAAGCTAATATCCCACTAGCGCCCATAATTGCGAAAGGTAAAACCCACCAGTAAACCGAAAAGCTTCAAAAAGAAGATGACAAACTAGAAGTCGATATCTCGGGGCGGAAAAAAGCGGGCGGTATGCAGTAAGTAATCATGAACATATCCAGTAAATGAGAACTCAAATTTGAACTGAGCCCGAGTCGCATTCAGCTTTCGAAGTGCCTTTGAGTGACACCAACTTGTTTGAGACTTGCACCACTGGTTCCGATGGCAAGAATTAGACAAGCAAATTTTGTCAAGGAATCAGGATGACCTCGGGATTGGAGTCTCCAGCAAGAAAGCGAAAGAGCTGTCAAATAGGTGTAACAACGGGCATTGCGGTGGCAACCCAGCCGGTCAAGAGTCCGCGGATGTACCTATGGAGGTTTTTCTTTGAAGGACAAGGTAATATGTCTTCTCAGGATCGAAGCAATCATGAACTTGTACAAGTGAACATTCTGGCAGAAAATAAGCCAAATTCCAACGGCAGGCAGGCTACATCGGGGGCACATTTGTAAGTCAACTTGAGGGGGTCCGAGTCCAAGGATCTGATAGCCAATTCGGAGTGTCTACTACTTCTTGACGAGCGGGTGGATGACAGTGAAGTAATATCGGAGCTTGTGGAGCGGTGGATTTGGTGAGTGATATCGATAAAAAGCCCACGCTCCACGGACCACAAGGCTTATCGCTACGGTAAGACGCATGATCATTTGCATGAACATTACTGATATAGACTTACCGTATTTTTTTCTGTCACGATGTCACATCTCTGCTCCGGACGTACCACACGAACTCTCGGCGCCCTCTGAGTCGGAGAAAAAATTGAAATGGAGTTGTCAAGATGTAAAATTCTGTGAGGTAAGACTTGGAGGTAAAAAATATCAATATCGCACTTGCCGCGGTAAGTATGACTTCACGCACGGGACCTTCTGAGGTTGGTCTCTTCCATGACATTGCATTTGAGGCGAAGGAGCTCATCAGCAAACTACTATGTTCTGTACAGAGCTGGACAGAGCTGGATATCAGTTGATAGTGTGGACTTTCATTGCGTACGCTCGATGATTTCTGATAGTAGATGATACACGGTCACAAACTCGACGCTTGGCTATCCAACTGTAATGGGTGTGTATATAAAGTAAGTGCCTCGTTGTCGACGCGAGTACGTCTGATCGAATATTCCAACACGTCAGTCTGGATTTTTGAATTTTGTGTAGCAGAGAGACGACCTCAAGCAACTATTTCGAGTACATATGGTCTACATTGATAATGTACAGATGCAGACATATCAAGTAGGGAGACGTGTCACTGTGTGTAACCTAGCATTTGTCGCAAGTCAGTGTTCATGAGAGGTATTAGACTACTAGGCTGGTTGACCCGTTTTGGACTTTTCTCTGAAGTGCAAAGTCTTTTCGACTGCACACCAAGCAAAGAGAGGCGGCAGCCACGCCCAGGACAAGATCTCTATGGTTGCTAAGAATTGAAGCCACCATATCCCAGAAGCATAACACGCGATCAAAAGAGCTATGTGATGTCATTAGATACATCTCAGTATCAATATAGACCGCTCACCTAACATCAAAAAGATGATAGAAAGGATGAGAGAAACAATCGGCCAGCTGAGGAATAGAAGCGTAGAACAGAGTCGAAATCGCGTAGCCGTCAAGACCTGTCATTAAATGAATGGCCATGCATGCAAATCGAAGCTTGTCACTGACATTTTTAGCCCATTTTCTGTCAGAGGCCTCGAATATGTTAACCACCGCCAAACCGGAGAGCAAGCAACCGAGGGCGTGCGCGAATGACCCTAGGGCTAAAACATAGCAGCCACGTATTGTGTATGGAACAAATGATAGCAAGGGTGGTTGCGTTGAAACGAAGACCGCGGATGAAGTGAGAACCTGCAATGTATCAATATATTTCATGTTTTGATTACTGAAAACATTACCAAGCCCGCCTATAATGCCACGCCATCAGTAGACAGCTGGGACCATTCTGACGTTTCCTACCACTATGATGGTATTATTCAATCTTTCAATGACCAATCTCTTATGTTTCTCCCATTCATCGTCGTTTATCTTAGACCGCCAGTGATGTTCAAGGGTGGGCCTTGACATCGACATCAAACAGAGTGCTTGAAATAGTATGGCCAGTAGTACAGATTGCTTCGGGGTCTCCCACCAGTCTGGCATCCTGCAAGAATTGGTCAATCGATGTTTTGAGAGCAGTCAGGCTACTTGCTTCTCTTCCTCTGTGGGATCAGTTGGGTTGCTCATTCTCCTGGGTGAGTAGCAACTTGAATGATGTTTGGGGTTCGTCCTCTTGCGTGAACCTAAGGTACTTTATATAGCACGCTGCACAGTAAGCGCGCTAGCTTAGGATGTTTTTCGTTCACCTTTCATCTAGCATTCGAGTGAAATAGGCATGTCAGGCTACGGCTCCTTGAATTGGTGAGTCATTCGATCTTGATAACCCTGAGCTATACCAGTCATGGGCGCCAGTTAACATAAGGGGTCAAGGGAACATCCAAGTCGAACAAGAAGTCATGATCGTTTGCACCCTGCTTACTCTTGGGCTCCACAAGCAATGCATTGTGAAGACCAGGATGTACAGATCGCGGCGCTTCGAGGATAAGTATACCTGCACAAATGACCGACTTCAACCTCAACAGAAATTATACAATCTTAGCGACTGACAAGTCAGCTACGAAACGCGAGGTAAAACTTGAAGGTGATGCTGGCTTTACCTCAATCGATGGAACGTTGAACCGGCGTGGTGGTGGAGCGCCAGAACAAAGGAGAACGAACGATGTGATGCAGGGACCAAATATGAGAAGTTTACGTGTCAACAAGTGCACACGAAGAGGATGTTGAATTCAGGTTTGATATTGTAGGCACGCAGGTTGCCTGCATGCAAGGTTAAATTGAAAAACAGCCAATTACAAGCTAATAGGAGTCATCGCCCCTTTTTAAGTCCACTGGCATTCGGACTAGATAATTTAAGCGTTGGTCACAGCGACGTATCCAGAGACTTCTCTCTTCATGCTTGCCATGCAGTGACCAAACAGGAAGATGGCTCTACATCTTCTGTTCCACCCTCTTCACAATCGCAGAACCTGCAATATCTGGCCAGTTCGCGCCAAATTCTGCGAGAACTACAACTACCTGGTAAATGCCTGCGCGGCCCACCACCCAAGCAGCAATACTTGAATGACCTTCCGTATTGTGGCCGCCGGGTACTAGGGGCGGCCCTACACGCCTCTTTTGATCTCTACTGGAGATTCTTCACTCCATGTGGCGCGCAGTTCTTATCCATTCGGATGCATGTGCTCGCTGCTCTGATGCAAAATAGCTGTTTTGTAATTCCCAGGCCATCACGCTGTCATATGTTCCATCTAGTGGTGAGCTTCCGAATATCGTTCGCTTCAGCATCGAGTATGATTATATGGGCGATCTACAGTGATTCTCGCAGTCAGACAAAGTCTTTGACAGTTTTCCTTTCATTGCAGTCAGCCCATGAGAGTCACTGCTGACCATACGTAATTGCGCATTTTAAGCCAGTTTAAGCTTCGCACCCTCCCATGCGAACCGAGTAGCACATGTATGGACCCGCTCACATCATCCGGGCTATAAAAAGTTTTCATCCGACTGTCATGATACTCTCTGGCCCCATCTTTGCGACCAAGGCTCCTCATAATGTGGGCCTCTACGTTGCTTCTACTTGCAGGTGTTGCCCGAGCAGCTATCCCTAATGCTATGCTTCGTGGTATACCTGTTCTACCGAAGCTCGCAGCGCCGGAGCGTTCTCTCACATCACCGAATGGCACTGCACTTCCACCTATTGATACTGTCTATTACTTCAACCAGCTCATTGATCACAACAACCCAGGCCTTGGAACATTCCAGCAGCGATACTGGATGGACTGGGAGTTTTACGAGCCTGGTACGTCATGAGTACTGAGGTATGCTTAAGTTTGACTTGATGCATCAAAGGCGGTCCCATTATCCTGATGACGCCTGGTGAAGAAGCCGCAGACGGTGAGTCGAACATGATGTTAATATGTACCTTGCTCTGAAGCACTCGGTCCAGGCTTCGAAGGTTACCTTACCAACGAGACCATTAATGGTCTTATTGCTCAGCAACAGAAGGGTGCAACTATTATCATCGAACACCGTTTCTTCGGTTATTCCAATCCATACAACGACCTCACATCACAATCTCTTGAGCTCCTCACCATCCAGCAGGCCATTGATGATCTCGCTTATTTCGCCACTACTGCCAACCTTCCCATGCCTGGAGGTGACGCCGTGAAGCCAGGTCAGGCGCCATGGATATTGATCGGAGGAAGCTACTCGGGGGCTCTCACGAGTTGGACGATGGTAAAGTGAGTTCTTAAACGAAATTCTGTTGTTTCAGCCTAGTAACCTCATTCCGCAGCAAACCGGAAATTTTTTGGGCTGGATATGCATCTTCTGCCGTCGTCGAGACGATCACGTATGTTGCCTTAATATTCACTGTATCTCCGCATCGATTGATGAAACGATTTCTTTTTTTTATAATCACTTTGATGTGATCCTCGTTGCCACTCTTTGAAATGCGGTCTCGGATGACTATTTCCTCTCGAACAGTGACTATTATGCCTATTTCACTCCAATTCGCGAATACATGCCACAAAACTGTTCTTCCGATGTAGAGGCAGTAATTGCCTATCTGGATGGAATGTACACCGCCAACGACATTGCCGGAATCCAGACACTTCAGGAGGCATTTGGCCTCGGCGATATCGTACACGTAGACGATTTTGCTTCTGCACGTGAGTCATCATTCTATTTTAATCTTTGTGTAGAACAGGCAACACGATTGATGCTCTCCATTTACGTGTTGGCTTTGCTTCGAGTATGGGATCATTTCCATTCCGGGGATGTTCTTTTTTCTTCAATTTGGTCTGCTCTTGTTGACTTAACTGACTCTGGTGCTCGGAATAACAGTTCAATACAACCTGTTTGATTGGCAATCTCTGCAGCCTGATGTCGGACCTGGAGCAATGTTCTTCGAGTTCTGTGATGCATTGGAAGTGAAGGATGGTGTCATCGCCGGGCCGGGTGGATGGGGACTCGAGAACGCCGTATACTCTTGGGGCAACTTCTGGAAAACCACATACTACAACCTCGGTGAGACTATTCATTTCATTTCCAAACGGCTTGGCTAACCCCCATTGTGAAGTCTGTGGAAATGAGGATGCTGAGTACGTATTCCTGACAGATAGTGTCCATGTTGGCTAACTAAAGCTAGAACATGTCTTGGGACATACAATGCGAGCCAGTCCTACTGGACTGATGTTACTGTGAATAATGCTGCCAGGTCTTGGTTCTGGATGGTGTATGTATTCTCGTGATACGTTAGTCTCTATTCTGACAATCACTTCAGGTGCAACCAAGTTGGATGGTACCAGGACGGCCCTCCCGTAGGCCAGCCCGCAATTGTCAGCCAAATCCTCCATCCCATATATGGCGAGGTGTGTAGTTTTGGTTTGTGATATATTCATTCATGAACATAATTTTCAGCGCCAATGCGTCAACATGTTCCCTCAAGCCTTTTCCAGTCCACCTCAACCTACGACTGAAGAGACCAACATGATGTACGATGGTTGGAACGTAGATATCCCTCGTCTATTCTTCGCTAACGGCCTGCGTGATCCTTGGCGCGAGGCAACTGTATCTGCTGATGGGCTGTACAAGCCCAGTACCCCCAGTATGCCAATCTTTGAGGGAGATGGATTCCACTGCTCAGACTTAATCACTGAGAATGGCATTGTTGACCCAACGATCGCTGCCGTGCAGTTAGCGGGACTAGGGTATATGTATGAGTGGCTTTCTGAGTGGAAGCCTTCCTCTTGAGAATCAATTATTGGGACTTTTGGACAGGCGAGTTATTAACCATAACCTTATCATGTTATATATCCACACGACATATTTATTCAATTGTCCGTCAAACCAGTGATGCAGATTGACCGACAGTCAGTCAGAATGTCAATTGAGTTTAATCTCCTTTATACTAGGCTAATCTTCCGAGCGCTTACTCTCCCTCGGTGCAGACCCAATGGTTACGCGGCGCCGGCAGGTGTTACTTTCTATGATTGTGACGTCTTGTACACGCATTCTCTTTGGGTCTTGTTCATGTTTCTCCCTTCCCTCTCATGTGCAGAACATGGGAACTGCGGCCCGTTCAGTACCGGAACACCCTAGTCTCCCGTATTCATGCCTTCTTTTTCAACGGAACACAGCCAGTTCGATTTATCAAGATCACACGGTCATTCAGGGGGCAAATGACGGTGCAACTTTCTCCTGTAGTGCCGACGCAGATTGAGACAATCAACAGCTACCTGCAACTCCCTGTGTGTTTCTCCATCTCAACGCATCTGCTTTGAAGGAAGATAGTATTTTATTTATTTATAACTTCCCAGTCATCCGACGCTGTTATTATTTTATCCGAGTGTCAGTCTTCCAGGCGTCATTTAGCAAATTAGCATTATACTCACGTATGATCTCCCAGGAATTTATGGCAATGATCGTCGCGGTCGCGTAAAGGTACTTGTTAGGGCGGTGATTTGGGATTCTTCTTCAAGTTCATGCATCCGGCTTGATTCTCTCGACGCGAATTCTCCCGAGTCAAGCGAGTCGCATGTAAGAGTGACATATAAAAAGCCTTCCTCGTCATGATGTCCTCCGATCTGACCAAGGCTCCTCACAATGTGGGCCCCCACGTTGCTTCTACTTGCAGGCGTTGCCAGAGCAGCTATCCCTAATGCCATGCTTCGTGGCATGCCCATTCTCCCAAGGATCGCAGCGCCGGAGCGTTCTTTCACGTCGCCGAATGGCACTGCACTTCCATCTCTTGACACTGTCTATTACTTTGACCAACCCATTGACCACAACAACGCAGACCTCGGAACATTCAAGCAGCGGTACTGGATGGATTGGGAATATTACGAGCCTGGTACGTCACGAGTATGACGTGAGCTCCATGTTAACGGATACATTAAAGGCGGTCCCATTATCTTGATGACGCCTGGTGAAGAAGCCGCAGATGGTGAGTTAAACTATTGTTAATATGTATGTACCTTGGTCGAGGTGCTCGGTCCAGATTTCGATGGTTACCTTACCAACAAGACCATCAATGGTCTTATTGCTCAACAACAGAAGGGTGCAACCATCCTTCTCGAACATCGTTTCTTCGGCTATTCCAATCCATATGACAACCTCACATCACAATCTCTTGAGTTCCTCACCATCCAGCAGGCCATTGATGATCTCGTGTGTTTCGCCACCACCGCCGACCTTCCGATGCCTGGAGGTGACGCCGTGAAGCCAGGTCAGGCGCCATGGATTCTGGTTGGAGGAAGCTACGCGGGGGCTCTCACGAGTTGGACGATGGTAAAGTGAGTTCTTAAACGAAATTCTGTTGTTTCAGCCTAGTAACCTCGATCCGAAGCGCACCGGGAATTTTTTGGGCTGGATATGCATCTTCTGCTGTCGTCGAGACGATCACGTACGTTTAATTGTCATCTCCGCATTAATTGACGCAATGATTTTCCTAACGTAAATCTCCACATACCGCCGCCATCAATTCTTTGAAATTTGGTTTTTTTCGGATGTTCTTCCCGACCAAAGCGACTTTTATGGATATTTCACTCCTATCCGCGACCACATGCCACAGAACTGTTCTGCTGATGTTGAGGCAGTCATTGCTTATCTGGATGGGATGTACGCTAAAAATGACACTGCTGGAATCCGGACACTCCAGGAGACATTTGGTCTTGGAGGTCTCGCACACGTAGATGATTTTGCCGCTGCACGTGAGTCATCCTGTTCGTTCTGTTGAAAAGTTCTCGTAGAACATGATTCGTTCGCCTTTTGAACGTCGAACGTCAGATTTGCTTTCGGCAGGTTCGCGCCTGTTACGCTTCTGCATTATCGTCATCAAGTTGCCATATGGATACCTCGCATTTCTATCATTTCTTTTTTCGATTTTCATCTACCCTTGTGTGGTCTTGACTTACTCTGCTTCTCGGACTAATAGTTCAATATAACCTGTTTGATTGGCAAGCTCTCGAGCCTTATGTCGGTCCTGGGGCGACGTTCTTCGAGTTCTGTGATGCACTCGAGGTCAAAGATGGTGTCATCGCCGGACCGGGTGGATGGGGCCTCGAGAATGCCATATACTCTTGGGGCAACTTCTGGAACACCACATATTATAACCTCAGTGAGGCTATCCATTTCATTTTTACATGGCTTGGCTGACTTCCATTGTGAAGTCTGCGGAGACGATGATGCTGAGTACGTATTCCTAGCACCTCCATGCTGCTAGTTGCTGACTATAAAATTAGAAGTTGTATTGGGACTTACAACCCAAGTGATACATACTGGACTAATGTTACTATCAATAACTCAGGAAGATCTTGGTTCTGGATGGTGTATGTATTTCTCATCGTGTCGGTGTCTATTCCGATAATTTTTCCAGGTGCAATGAAATTGGGTTCTGGCCGGATGGCCCTCCCGAAGGACAGCCCGCGATCTCGAGCCGCATCATCAGGCCCATATACAGCGAGGTATGCAGTTTTTTTGTCTGAAACATGCCCATTCATCAACATAATACTCAGCGCCAATGCGCTACCATGTTCCCTCAAGCCTTCTCAAGTCCACCTCAACCTACCACTGCAAAAACCAATGCAAAGTACGACGGTTGGAATGTGGATATTCCGCGTCTCTTCTTCGCTAATGGCCTGCGCGATCCTTGGCGTGAGGCAACCGTATCTGCTGATGGACTGGACAAGCTCAGCACTCCCAGCACACCAATCTTTGAAGGAGATGGATTCCACTGCTCAGACTTGATTACCGCGAGTGGCGCTGATGACCCGTCGGTCGCTGCCGTGCAGAACTCGGGATTACGGTACATGTCTGAATGGCTTGCTGAATGGAAGCCTTCCGCTTAAAAATCGTCATAATCCGACTATTGGAACTTACGGACAGGAGAGTTATTTACTAACAACGTTATCATGTTATATATCCAAAGAACATATTTTAATTGTCTGTCAAATAAATCAAGTGGATTGATCTCCAGAATATCAAAAGGTCATCATTTCCAATGTGGTCGAGCCCACCAGCACTGATAGAAGGAGTTGTCTTAGTCCTCTCGCACAGAAAGGGCTCATGCCTGTTCGAGCGCCGAATCGATTCGTTTTGGTCGTCACGGAGGCAAAATAGATGATGTACATGGAAGTTTATCTGCCCAGGATCTTGGTGATACGCGCAAGTTACTTTCTTCCTTGTGTGGATCTACGCAAACTTAAGTACTTGCACACGTGCATGGGCGGTCGGAAGAAGGTGCGCATCACAAACTTGCACCATACTGATTAGACTTGTGACTCACTGGCCATACTGTATTTTGAACGTACATTGCGTAGGCGTACTCCGAGTCGTTTACACGAGACGCGTCTCCATGATACGGACCGACTTGGTCCTCAGGTGCGGTACTACGGTATCCAAGTCGCTTTAGTTACGACTATCTCCATTCATCTATGATCTGTGGAGACTAGCTATGTAGCCTATGAGAGTTTTCAATGCCAATTCCACATCTTTATTAATAATTCAATGTCGACCGATATCCACTACATCCCCAACTTGAAGTTGGACTCCGGTCTCGTGTACCCGGTACCGCACGTTCGTTGGTGAGAATCCCATTGGTTGTGATGATCGTCAATGGCCAGATGATGGCCCGTCTCGTGACGGTGACTGCGTGGACGTGGGATCTCAGTGCGATAAAAAGCATGGTACTCATCACTCCTTTTGATTTGAATCAAGATAACACCGGTACCTACACAAGGTCGGCACCACCCATACCCCGCGCAAGTGAGGTGACAACACGAAAGATTACCCCGCGAAGATTAGATCGTTAGACTTAGACTTCGCAGGATGAGAGGCAAATCTGCATGACATGACAATCTACTGTTACAATGAAAGGATACGATTTGCAAAAACAGAATGGCCAAATCGGAAAAATAGTCCTCTCATAGAAATTCACCAACAGATTCGTTCCATTCTCTGTGTTGAGCACACGAACTTGTGGGTGAGTGAAGTAATGATATACTCACAAATGAAGAAGCAGCACTAGTGGGACCATCAAGGATAAATGTTCCCCCTTGTGTGAACGAGAATCGCGGAATAACATATGTAGGTCCGAAGCAACACGGATACGACCGGAGTAATGATATACCAAATTGACCAATGGTATGAGTGATTATAAACATCTCTCCGAAGCCTATAAGTTGGATAATGACGAACATCAATAATCGAAATGTCCTGACTTTGTGCAGGGGATTGTTAAGTGAGGTGAGGGGCCCGTCGCGTATGAGGTACATGTGATTCCATTTTCCTGGAGCACATCCGCACCCATGAACCAACTAATATTATGCTTGTGACTCGGATTAGCAAAACCAAGTGCCAATGGATAAACTTACAAACAATAGGCCAGTCAATACGCCCGGTGGGACGAGGCCCAGGATATGCATATATTCATGAAAGGGTCGGTAAGTAATATCAAGCATAACACACCTTGCGCAAGATTCGAAACTTGTTGTTCAACAATGGCGATAGGGACTTTTTGCCGGCCGAAGGAAGGATTAAATGGTTTCCCCACTTCTGTGATTATATCATTGGAGTCATTACCGAGTTGCGGGGATAATCTAGTGATCCGTTCCTCATCTAACTCATTTTTACATGGATTGCCCATGATTAGTAACGAGGTAGTATGAATTGGTGCCTGTGGTATAAGTCCGTTATGTCAGGCACCCCAATCAGTCCTGCTATGAATGCAAAGAAGGAAGAAGTTGTAATGGAAACCAGGTGGCTTCCATAAGGGAAATGCGAACTTTGAGCCGCTACTTCAATTGGCGTACAGAGATGTTATGATCACAGAAAACAGGATCCAAAGGATGATGCCAAAAGGAAGCGCGATACCAAATCGAGCTCCCAAAATCTGACGAGCCATGCTCTTCCAATGGTAGCTTGGAACGCACCGCATACTGGTAACGTGCTAGGATTAGAAGCCTTGATATGTCCCCAGTATCATGCCGAGGTTGCCACGGGAGAGATAGGCATTCCGTAATTGGACACAAAACGACGGATATAACGGTAGAAAGATGCAATCTCTGAGTAACGTTGGACAAAGAACGATATGGCGAACATTAAAAGGGCGATGATAATGCCCGTTAAAGCACCATCGAAATCTCCACTGCACTGTCGCGTGATCGCTTGCAATTGGACGCCATATTGGAGGTACACCCAGGAGACGGAGAAGCCAGATTAGTATCATGAGAGAAAATAATGACGTGCTTCAAGGAGATTGCACACTAAGGTCAAGGTAGATTTTAATTTCGTTGGAGATGCATTTGAAGTCACTTACAGTTCAAAATGGTCGTTGCCCAGTGGATGATCATCTTGCAGTCCATAGGTAAACCCAACCAATAAATTGCAGATAATTCAATGCATTGGGCTGCTTTGCGATGATATGAAATATCGTCGTAAATCGTAAATCGTACACCTATGAAAAACCCGTCCGAGACGGGACATCATAACATTGATACCAAAAAATCAATTGCACACCAGTGATGCCAACAATTGTAAGCGGTTATGCTCCGAACACTGAAAACACAAACGCTGCCATGAAAAAAAAAATATGCGGACTTTGGCAATTCCCTATTGCTGAGTTGCTTATATCAAATCTAGTGAAAATATTATTTCACGTGAATGAAGACCATGCCTAGTATTCATCAACGTACTTTGCAAAAAAAAAAACTCTGTAGTTTTATGCATCTGTCCAGTCACTTAAATATTGAGGAGTGAGATGTCTAATATGATGCCTGTCCCAGTTTACGAATGAAACGAATGAATTCGACGATCACGACTTGTAGCGCCACTTCGAAGTGTAGTCCACCCACATTTGCAGCCGTCTTTCCCACTGGTTCTACCACGGGGTCACAGTGGTCGTTAGAGACAGAAGTCCGCGGAATCAAATTGACTGGGGCTAATAGTACATCGTCAATGCGATCAAATGATCCGAGGTTCTAGTTGCTTAGTCATGAAACACCAGTGATCCTTTGATCGGATCGAAGAGGATTGATCGAAATCTGACAAACTTAGAATATCCAAAGAGAAAAATCAGGAACATAGGCACAAGAACAATAGAATGCATGTAGAGACAACGAACAGGACACTCTAACAGAGCAAAGGCATCCAGCCCGAACAATCAATGTATAAACGATGAGTATATAAGCAATTAGAAAATGTACACCGACCACAATCAATGACCAGCGATCTACACTATGGGGCGACATAGATATAATATACGCACAGAACAAACAAAACATGAAGATGAAGGGGAAGGAAGCAAAGGTAAACGTGTTTTAAAAGGATCATAGTACCAATACGCATAGCGACAGTCAAAAAGCAAGAAGACAAACCTAATATCAACATGGAAAGACATACAAAGCAAGACTGAAACGTGAGCTGGGGTAACCAGAATAGATACGTGACAAAGAGCGGTGGGCTGATGAATAAAATGCTCAACGAGTAGTCCCAGACCGACCGTCGGTCAAACAAAGCAAGCGACATGTACCGTGAAGGGTGATGCGAGCGGGGATTATCGACAAAAAGTGAACCAACAAAACGATTGCAAAGCTAATGACAACGACGTTCATGGGTATTTTGGGAGTGATAACGGTCATGCAAGAGTTGATCAATCGCGCGCGGGCTGCTCAGCTGACACGGGCCAAATAGGATCTCTGCTCCTGTCCTTGTCGCCAGTACGAGCTAGGGGCACCGCGGTCAATGAGGGTTGAGCAGGCTGCTCAGGGGAACTGTGAGGATGGGGCGAGTGCTGCTGTTGGGCAGCGCCCGACATGTCGTCAAGACCTCGCTTAACACCAGCTAACAAAGCGTCCGTCTTCTGGATCATCTCCTCTAACCGTTTTCGTTGCTCATGAAGCTCAAGGTAATGTTGCCTCAATTCACTCGCAGTGGGAACACCCGAAGTCAGGACACCGTTCATAGCGTCGTGAGGCGGGGGCGAGTGACCAAGTTGTCCATAGTATCCGTGGCTCATTCCATGAGGAGGTGGTAGCACATACCCAGGAGCAGCAAGTCCAGGGTTCAAAGGCGAATGCGTCCTGCTTGGTGCGTTGGAACCAGAGCGCATGTAGCTAGATGGCGCTCCACTGAAATCACGGGCACCCAAGAGACCAGAGGGTCCATAGCCAAACCGTTCACCAAGAGCAGCGTTAAGAGGAGGAAGCTCGAATCCTGCATGCGGTGCTGCCATAAATGCGCCATGACCCGATCCAGTGCGCGCAAGATGGTGAGCATGTGCGAAACGGTCCATGTCAGAACCTTGCAATCCGCGTGGTAACGAATGGGCGCGGTCACCAGTAACGCTATTCAGAACTTCCGCTATCTGTTGCATGCTGTTGCCTTCTGCCCATGCAGAACCGTGCGAGTCGCGGGACGCCTTGCGCGTAACCCGCTCATTCTTCCGCCGAACGACGGGCTCTTGCTCCTCTTCTGGCTCTCCCATATCTTCGTCGTCATCCTTTTCCCGCAGACGACCCTTCTCCCGATCACTTTTCCCCCGCCGTGCTCGCTTCCGGCGAGGTTGGGGTTCTTCTGCCTCACCATCGCTTTCCTCAGTGTTCGCGTGCTGACTACCAAGCCGGCCGACTGAGACGAGTGCCTCAGCCGCAGCTTGATCTGACATACGCCCCGACGACATCCCTGCGGCTGCTGGGACGCGTTTCCGTCGCTTAATGACTGTCTTTTTCATGGAATTGGGGCGATGGGTCCCATGGAGCTTGAAGTAAAGACCTGCAAACAAAATCCTTGTCAGTACAGAGCCTTGGCAAAGGCCTAGAACATCAAATAAAGTTTGAAGAAGAAAACGTCCGAAATCCAACATGGAAACTGCTTTTCCCCGCAAATGGTGGGAAAGAAGATAAGCCGCGATGTTAGATAAGATAAATTCCCATCACGCGTCATGACGAACTAGGCTGGCGGGCTCCCTAATTCCGGAAGCGAAAGCATGATGGACACGCAAGGTCATCGCGTAATGTGCGTGCGTTCCGCACGAAAATTTACAAAATAAATGGAGTTTGCGGGGATAAAACCAAACGACGCGCATGCCAGATACGAAGGTATGGCAAGGACAAGGCAACGGCTGAAAGAAAGAGCTGAAAACGCACCACAAGCATTGCAGATGTTATTCCCAACATCATCTCTTCTCCATAATGGCGTCGTGCTCGTACCACAGTTGGCACAGCTTAGAGCTCCGACAGCAGATTTGACCTTTTTTATGGGCCCTGCTGGTGGGCTTTCGGCGTCGATGCTGGGTGAGGCGGCGTCACCGGCGGGAGACGCTGCGCGTGCAGGTGCAGATGGTGATGAATCATCTGCAGTGGTGTTATCTACTCTTCCGGATACAGCAAGCGCATTGTTAAGCGTGGGACACCCGGCACAAGCGCTGGATCCTCCTGTGCCGTCGCATCGTCCGTCACCCGGGCATGTGCCTCCACTGACAGTGGGATGAGCACCTGAGGTAGATGCAGGCTTGCCGGAGGACGAGGATTTGGATGAAGGTTTTTGCTGAGGCTGTCCGGAGCTCTCAGGCTGAGATGATGACACCGCTTCCTGATTTTTTGATAATTGTGGTTGGCTGGGAGATGTTGCTGAAACGGCTAAAGATGCCTGATTTGGGTTGGACATATCTGGTTCGGCACTTCCGTTTGAGGGCTGAGGGAGGGAAGCTGCAGAAGTCGCTGTGGGCGTTGGCGTGCGGGCCAGGGATGGGGGACGTGCGACTTTGCGTGATTTGAGGTAAAGACCTATATCGAATAAGAGCATCAACGCAAGCGATGCGCCCACGAGTTGGACACATTTCAATCAGCACACTGTTACTGCACTACCAAGCTGTAAGGTAGGGAAAGAACGTAGGAAAGGGCTGTGACCAATCATCATGTTGGCCGGCAGCAGACATGCGTGGAACACGATGCAGATGGAACAGAACGCTGCAAATGTGATATGGATTGACTGGGTGCGTGTTTTGGACAGCGGGCGCCCGCAAGCCCACCAACCATGGATTGACACGTGATGGAAGAGGAAATGAAAGGGATGATATGAAGAGAGATCACTCACCGCAAGCATTGCAGATGGTCTTGCCCTCTGTGTCGCGTCGCCACAGGGGCGTGTCAACGACTCCACAATTAGTACAGCCAATACGTGGTTGCTGCTGCTGTTGGGCAGCGGGCGCGTTCGATGCCGACGTAGGCTGGTCATCAGGCCGCTCTTTTTGCTGTAAAAGCTGCTCCAGAGTAAGATCTCCAGGGTTGATCTTTTGCTGAAGAGGCCCGACATTGACGGGAGAGGTAGGTAAGGAGTCGCGTTGTACTGCAACATGTTCCGAAGCTGTGCTGTGTATGCGGGAGAGGGTGGATAGCGCAGAGTGATGCATGTTCAATGCAGGAGATTCCATTATGACTGGGGACATTTTTTATGAGACAGTAAGATAGACAATATGCTGGTTGAACGTGTCAACGAGGTGTCGTGTAAACGCCGTGGAAGAATAGTCACCGACTAATTCTATACAAGACGAGAAGACAAAAAGTAAGAAGCGGTGAAGGTGGTCGTTGTCGACGGCGAGGAGAAGGGGTAGAAGTGAGGGAGACACGAGAGGGAACGGAGGAAAGGAGAGAGTCGGGCAGTAGTGCAGAGTTTATGATTTTTGGCGTGGGCGGGAGCCGATAAACCCAAAAGATAACGAGCGTAAACTAAATCCAGCCAATCAGATTAAACCAGTTTCAAAGATAAAATCAACTACATTTCTTAATCTTTCTCTCTTAGATCCTGCCTTTCCTCCTTCGAAAATACCTTTTTTTTGCTTGCAATTTGCACCGTTTATCCTGCAGACGTTACAAGCAATAGCGAGCAACTGCTCTATAATCATGCCAGGTAAAATTTTATCGCTTGGCCCTGCGCGTCTATAGTTATCTAACGAGCCGTTATTGAATTGTACGCTATTCCTTTGTCCATGTTGACTTTGTGGCATCGATCCTCCCAGGCTTCTCTTCTTTCCCCCATGGCCAATCTTATCTCCATTCCCAGTCTCTATTCCAACCGCAGATCACCGTTTATACTTTGCAAGGAATTTCCCGGTCTATTGCAAACGCCAGCTGCCGCATGTCGTAACGACAGCCGCGATTCTGGGATTTTCAGTTTATACCCGATGATAACTTTGCAACGTTCGCGTCGTAATCAGGATTGGTGCAGCGTGGCTTCAGAACTGCCCGATGCATGACGATGCCGAGTAAACGTGCTTGTGTAAGTTATGTCGGGTCGCCGAGCTGTTAAAATTTTCGTTCGCTACAGAGTACGCAACTGCCACAGCATTAGCCTAACCGTGTAGATAAGATAATTCCCGACAAATTCGCTGACTTTCATGTTGAAAATTGAAAAGAAAAAAAAAAGAAATACCTCCGTTTTGACCATTTTTCGATCGTCGTCGTCTTTTGATCAAATCTTAACATGACGGAATCCGCCAAGGGAAGGGGAAGAGCGGGGGAAGAACTGGGAAGAATGGAGATAAAGAATTCATCCTAAGACCTATTCCCTTATTCGCGATATCAGATAAACAAGATATAGATATACACGACCTTTCAGTCAACGTTTCAACTTGAGCTCGAGGACCAGTGAGGCTGGCAAATAAAAACAGCCTTGAACCCAACCTTGTCCATGCACGGCCCAATCAATCACATCAGATGAATCTTCAAATCAAATCACGAACACCATCCCTACGCCCAACATGAGGTTCCGCGCCTTTCTCATTTCTTCCGCGGATATCAATCATTGTGTGCAAGGGGTCCCGGTGTCTTGGAATATCCTCGGTGCCATTTGTTTTCCAGGCCCTCCCACTGGACTACACTACTGGTGGCAGTTAATCTGAAAAGTGTCCGTTTGGTCAAGAAGCCAACATTGCCTCATTAGCTGATCATGCAAAGATCCATGCCAGTGGCACCCTGCGAGCGCACCCTACGATAGACTCCGGGGGATGACACGGAAAAGATGGCGAGGCGATGTCGATCATCACCATTGACTGGACTGACTTGCGCGTTTGAATCTACTAATCTATAAAAAGCTCATTGCCTGCTTGTCTTGTTGCATCGATTAGTGTGCGTGGCAGCTTTACGGAAACGGGGATTATCAGCATCATCCTGCCGTCCTTCATTCATTCAACGCGTTCGCCCACGCTCAATACAATATCTATCTCGTGCCTCATTCAACCAAAATAATAATTACAATATCTACAAGACCTTGAAGCAGATTATTCGATTCTCGAACACGAAGACTACCATAATCTCTCGCAGGGAGAATGGAAGAAGATAAGTAGCCGATCCTTCTCATAACGAGACAACCACCACAACGAAGTTCAAGTTCTTGCACCATATCTCCGAGTGTCGCACACGAAATAACCCACGCCCTGAACTCAGCATCAATTCCAGCTCCAGTTCCAAAAGAAACGAGACACAAAAAATGCCACCCCTATCAGCGATATAGAACGGCAGCCGATGACATATGAAAGTGATGAGTATTAGTAGCTTCCTTCAAGTTATAACTTTAAGCCAAAAAGCTGTCCTAGAGGCGCCAAGTACCCTGAGCACGTGGAGCGGGATGAATGCCAGTGGTAGCACCGTAGCACGCAGCTCGTTCCTCGTTCCTTGGGGTTCCTCTTCTTCGGGTTGAATTTCGTTCGCCCGTTACGTGACGTCGGCGATGAAAACATACGCATACTTACTCTCACTCCGGAAATCCGTGCACACTGGCTGGACAGTATCCGAGTCGCATCCCATCGGGAACGGGACGTTCGGAAATGATTGAGTGGGATACGCGATGTGTTTCATTTCATTACATATCAGGAGTCAGGACGAGGCTGGGCGCGGTGGAACATTGACGTTTCAACTTGGATCGACACGCGTAGCCTAGGCGATGATGATGGTGATGGCGATGCTAGTGTTAGATTTATAGAGGAGACTTGCAGTACATAGGGGTGATTCTGGGCCACTGGTGACGGGGATCACCATCGATGTTACTTATCCCTCACCCCCCACAATTCACGGGCACAAAAAAATCGACGACCAGATCGTGGCATTTGGTACTTAGATTGAAGACAGTTGTATATGACCACAGCATGCAGCAGGTTAAATTGCCAATCAGCAAACTAGTATACCTCTGTAGGCTCTGTACAGCTCTGTACAAAGGGGACCAAGCTGTGGCCGGCCAAATTTTGGTGATGGGAAAATTACTGATTTGCTGATCAGTGCGGAGAACTTGTGATAAGTACGGCGTTCACTATCTATCCAGCGATCGTCACGATGCTCTACCAAGTTCAAAGTACGACCCATGAGTGCTTATGTGCGGTCCCATTGCTGACAATAAAGCATCGAAGTTCGAAACATGAGTAAATCGGAAGAGATAATGCGCCCTCCTGTGTTGTGAATATAATCCTTCGGATCAAGGTATTCGCGAGAAAAAATACGGTGAAAAGAAAGTACCCCAGGAGATGCGACGCAGGGTACAACCGTCCAATCATTTGATCAGTGATGTTCACGAGTGACTTGATAATGCAACGTGCATCTAGAGGTGTATAGCGATGCTGCTTTTGAGCCGGTGGAGGGGGAAGATCGAGGGGATTTCAAGGGCACAAATGATAAGACGATGATGTCTCGAGGCGGTCCCTGTAAAAGTTACCAACGTCAGAAATACCGTTGGACCTGCATCAACCGGCTGCAGGTAGCCAGAGACGATACATTCTGTGCATTAAGCTAGGATCAGAAGAAAAAGGCGGAGAGAAAGACGCGACACAGGTGTACTAGGAAACCACTTGTATCTCATTGTAGTAAGGTGAACGATGAACCCCCCGTCATTTTTTTTTTTCGCACAAGTGGAATTACGTCATGTCATGGCCAAGCATTAGAAGCTGTGATTTTGGTCAAGTATCATTCGCTTAGCGCAGCAACTTGCGGGTTTTAACTGGCGATAGCATTGCATGAATATATCGTACAAGATGCGGGGCGAAATCGGTAAACGCTCTAAGGAGATGTACCAGCATACAAGCACAAGGTGGTGATGGGGCGTAAAGGATCGCATGGAGCCATGGAAGACGATTAAATACTCAATGACACGACATTATCGATGTCATTGGAACATCGTTTCGATTGAGCAGGGAGCGACTGTGCTCCGGTGGAGAAAGCAACAGGTAATGCTGTACAGCCCTGCAGCAGGGCCTACTTGCAAATGTAACACGAGGCCAGGAAGCCCGGGGTCCATGAACGATGAACAGGTAACGATCGCTAGGAATTATAGGGGTCCAAGGCGTGGAGAATCCAAGGGACGGAGCACAGTGGAGCGCCCATACGCAGGGGCGGACTCAAATGATGTCGATGACGGATGGCCAGATCCTACGAACATCAGTTGAGATTGCATAGCCGCATAAGAAACAAGGGGTGAACTTACGCCAGAAGCCCTACTAGGCTCTGGATCACAGCCCACACAAAGGGGACCCAACTTTGATGAATTTAATAAGTATGGGCCCTTGTGAGTGAAGATACAAGAGAACGCACGTGGACATGTAGAAGCCGCCTGCGGCGTAGACACCTGCAAGGATAAAGCCGACCACAGCTGCTCCGATGACAGCACCGGCGAGACTAAGGAAAAGGAAAGCGACAATAACAAGGAGGGCGAAGGTAAGTCTGGAACGGCGGACATTTTGTCGTGGAGGCTTGATCCATTGTTCAGTTTGGTTTGGATTGAGGAGGAGGAGATTGTCGGGAGAGGTTTGGAGCGGGAAGGTGTTTATAGAACGACGAGAAGGTGGGAAAGCGAAATTGAGGAAAGCGTAGGTACCACAGATTGCATAGAAGGGAATGTGAAATATAAGAGTCCAGTAAAGAGTGAAACGAAAGATATCTTAAAAGTTTTATGAGCTAGGAGGGGATATGAGAACTTGAGGTGACTAACCGTTTGGATTAACGAGATAAGAGCCACCTGGCTGTATGGGATTACGAGTGGTAGTAAGCTCGATGGCTGGGTTGTAGAGAGAGGGCCAGTTCACGGCGGCGACTTGGAGTTGCATTGCCATAGTAAATTCATTCTCCTACTGCTACTAGTAGTTGAGGAAGACTACTAACTTAAGTGGCTGACTTGACCACATCAGGCTTGTTTAGGAATTTCCGTAAACAGCAGCACATGTATGACTCGAGCTCTCTGCAGTCGAGTCTACCAAGGATCATCTACATCAGCAATGGCCCGCAATATTGTACGCCCTGTGCACAAATTTGATTGAAATAAGCGCTTGTATCCATCTTTCGTTAACTTTGTATGAGTCTAACTTGCGCTCCCGCCGCGGATCGCGGTCCCGATATGTGAGCGTCTTTAATACCCAAGCAAGGCAACCGGAGCTCCAAGAGCCCAACATGTCCCCCAATTCACTGCCAACCCAATTCAAAGCACACCTAGATGAATTCCAGATCTCCCTCGAGCACAGCGCGCTCAACTACCTCACGTCCATGCTCGCAGTCATGTCCATGTCCGGTAAGGCCAATGACATACGCGACGCCACAGAGATGTTTCTCGAGGAGGCCGATGTGGACCCAGAGACGATCAATCAGTTTTATGCCACCCTCGAGAATACATCTCCAAGGTGCATCTATAGCTTTCATTCGACTCATTATGGCTCTGACTGACACATTTATGAAGGAGTTTGATGTCCCCGTCTGCATCTACTCCTTCTACGGAGAGTGCTCGCCCCTTGGATTCGCCAAAGCCTATGTCATCCATAGAGGTTCGTCGCATGAAACGCGCGCAGAAAAAGGCTGCTGCTGCTGCCGCCAACCCCGCCCCATCTTCTGCTACAGAAGCAGAGCCCAAGATCGTAGCAACCTCCCAGCAGAGCCGGTTCCATCGTGAGACGCTCGTGACAAAATCCAAGGACATTGACATGCACACCGTCAACATCTCCGTCAACAACCTTGACCTCCTCGTCGATGCCCATCTGAGACTCAAGGAAGGCGTCCGCTATGGTCTCGTGGGGCAGAATGGCGTCGGGAAAACCAGTGAGCCCCCTTCCGTTGTAGTAAATCTGCTTCTCAGCTGTCATTGCAGTGCTGATGAAATGCATGGCGGACAATATTCTTGCTATGCCTAACAATCTCAACATTCTCCACATCGCGCAACTAGAGGTATTTGACGAGTCCACTACTGTGTTGAACGAAGTGCTCCAAGCAGACAAGATATGCATGCACGCTCTCCACGAATATGAAGGTAATATATCTGCTCATATCTGGGCGCAAGTTCTAAATCCCCCACAGCATTACACACAATACTGGGAGACACACTTCAATCCACCCCTTCAAATACCGCCCAGCTGAATACTACAATACACAACCTCCTCATTTCCCGGATGGAGACACGTGTAATTGCTGCTCAACAACTCGCACTGAAGCGCTCCGGCCAACGTGGACACGATGCCCGTCAAGCTCAACTCGCCATAGAGACCGAGTTTGCCCAGCTCAAAGCACAAGATCCACAAACATACATCACGCCAGACATCGCCTCCAACCTGATCACCGACGTCTTCGATAAATTCGCATTGATCGACCTAGACGCGCGGAAAGCAAAGGCGCGCAAGATCCTGCGAGGTCTCGGATTCGAGGAGGCGCAACTGGAGACGAGGGTGCAGACACTGAGTGGAGGATGGCGGATGCAGATCGCGCTCGCCAAAGCGCTTTTTGTAGGTCCTGACGTCCTCCTGCTCGACGAACCGAGTATGTCATTTTCTATTACTTATATGGCGCGATTCTTTGCATGCCAACTCAATGCGCACAGCAAACCACCTTGACTTGCCTGCCATCCTCTGGTTACAGAATTACCTTATCACGGAAACAGAAGGGCTGACGCTCGTCATCGTATCGCACGACCGGGCGTTCCTGAATGCGGTGACGACGGAGACGATCATCTTGAGGGACAAGACGCTGAAATACCACGCAGGATCGTTCGCAGACTACGAGAGCACGAGTGAGGAGCAGCGCGTGCGGAAGCAGGGTTTACTGGACCAACAAGCGAAGAAGCGTGAAAAGCTCCTGGCAAGCATCCAGCATAACGTACAACAGGCGCGTGCAACTGGGGACGACAAGCGGCTCGGGCAAGTAGCGAGCCGGAAGAAGAAGCTCGAACGTCTTGGAATGGAAAAGACGGAGGATGGGAAGCGGTTCAAGGTGTCGTATTGGGCTGGGTACCACGACTCGATACGCGCGGAGATCGAGATAGACAAGGGCGTGAGGACGGTCCCTATCAAGATCCCGGATCCTCCTCCGTTGCGGTACCATGGATCGGTGTTCACCGTGAAGAATGCTTCGTTTCGCTATCCCGGTTCGAACAATGATGTTCTGATGGGAGTCAATTTGGATGTGGGCCCCCATGCCCGCATAGCGTTGCTAGGCCCGAACGGGTGCGGGAAAACGACACTGCTGAACATGATGGTGGGCGTGACGCAGCCGACGGTGGGGGAGGTATACCGACACCCTTCGCTCCGCATCGGGTACTTTTCACAGCACGCAGTAGACCAGCTCACGCTCACCCACACGCCCATCGACGAGATGCGTTCGCGGTACGCAGGGCTTTCTGAACAGGAGTGTCGGGCACACTATGGCACTGTCGGCGTGAGCGGTAATACGGTGTTGAGGAAGATAGCGGACCTCAGCGGTGGGCAGCGGAACCGTGTTGCGCTTGCGATGATTCTGTATGATGCACCGCATGTGCTTGTGCTTGATGAAATTACGAATCATCTGGATATGGGTACTGTGGACAGGTTAGTGGAGGCACTTGAGGGATTTGAGGGAGCATTGGTGTTGGTGAGCCACGACGTATGGTTCATGAAGCAGCTGATGGAGGAAGGGGACGACGATGACGATGACGACGAGAATGATGTGAAGGAGGAGAGGACATTTTATGTCGTCCGGAACGGCATTGTGAAGCGCTGGGAGAAAGGCATGGATGCGTATGTTGAAGCGGTCATGAAGAAGGTCAGAAAGAGCATATAGTGCAGTATGTGCATACATTATGCTACAATCCCCCTACTAATGAACCTGGTGGTGCGCTTCAGATACTACTTTGCCTCTGCTCAGCCCTGCCATATCTCATGCTATTTTATTCTCTGTTTCCTTACAACGTTCTCCTTCTGTTGAGCATACCTGCGTGACGACCTGGTTTGAAAATGCGAACATAAGGTTACCAATCATGAGAACACAACAACAACACACTCGTTGGCCGCGAATGCTTCTGTAGGATTTCTGCATTTCCTCGTCACCTTCAGAGCTCCCAACAGCAAAGCAAAGCCATAGCTCACCGATGTTCAACACATCCATGAAATCCCTCTTCTCAATAGCCTGCCTCAAGTCCTCCTGCAGCCTCGGATGTTCACACAATACCTGCATCGCCTCTTTCACACGTGCGTATCTCTGATCCAGGAGATCCGGGCACGCCTCTATGATACGTGCAAGAAGCACGGTGGTGGAATAGATGGAGCACGAGGCTGAGAAGTGGCCCGGGTGAGCGTTTTGGACGACATCGAGCTGGAGGAGACGTTCGTTGGTACTTTTGAGGACGTCGGTGCTCAGCTCAATTTTGGTGCGGGGGAGAATGGGTTGGTGGCGAGGTTCGTGGGCTGACATTGATATTTTGTTGTTAGGGTATGGGTGGAAGTTGGTGCCCCTATCTGGTGTCGCATGACCGACTCCTATTTCGTTCCGAACTTGTTTCGAGAGTATCTCATAATGGAGAACAGTGTTGACTGTCCCTTTGACAAACTGTATTGAATTGAATGCTAACTCCTCATCCTTCAGTAAGTTGTACTGTCTATTCTTTTGTGGCTGACTTTGTGTCTCCGGGGATATTTCATATTATGAGACCGCGGTGTGATTTGGTCAGTGGTCACGCCTACTAAGTCACGCCGCGTAGTCGCGTCCAACATAGGCACATCGTCTTCCTCGTCTCTTAGTTTCCAACTTGTTAGTAGAGGGGCAATCTTGTCGAAAGCAAAGCGCCGCTGCGTGCAAGAAACGATTCTCTTGATTCTCATGGTCCAACTGCGCACCGCTGGTCTTTGGTTTGAGTCCAATCGCTAAATCAAAACTGACCAGTGACTACCCATCGAAAATAGTGACAATTCATACACAGAAGGAATGACTATTTTACTTATCGGTCTAGGATTGTGTAATGGTATGTTCGCAAGTTGGTGTAATCAGGTAAAGATTGTTGGAAATACTTAGAGTCGTTTCACTAATACAGACACGATGCTGTCAGACATAATTCAACTGGTAAATGTTTTGTATCTTTACCAGGTGGTGTTGACTTGTTCATAAAGTTATACTGAAACTCTAGAACACGATTTCAAGAAAGGTTTCCTGTGACGCCATCATTGTAAAAGCAACTGACGCCTTTGACGCCACAGGGTCAGAATACATGGTCCGCGGGTCACACGGCCCTTGCATGTCCTGGATTCAGAAGGCCTTGCGATGCCTAGCCTTTCCGCTCAGCACTATATACTGAAATTCACGCCGGCACACCTTCCTTCTTTAAATACAGGCAATAGTAAGACATCCAACCATGCTCGATAACATCAAGACTGGACCTACGTTTTACCTGGTCACATCGGCCTTCATCCTCGTTGGTTTAAGCTGGAGTAGACGATATTGGAACAATCGTTCACATCTCCCGCTGCCGCCTGGCCCTCCCTCTTTCCCGATAGTTGGGAGTATTTTCAGTCTTAGTGATCCTGTTCGGTCTTGGCTGGGTTTCAATGCCTGGAGATCCACATATGGTTGGCATAATAAGGCAGTGATCTGATTCATAATAGCTCATCATGTATTCCAGGTGACATAGTCTATGCTCGCATGCTCAGCAAGCGTATCGTGGTGATCAACTCTGAGGAGATTGCAAAAGATCTCTTTGAAGGGCGCTCCTACATATATTCGGATAAACCGCAGTCGATTGTGTACAAACCGTGAGTTACACTTTCGAATCCTAAGCATTTAATGCTGAATCTAGACACTTATTGTTAGCTTCTCTGCGGATTGGAATACAGCGTTACTGCCGTATGGAGACAGGTATCACATTTATTTATGTTATGTCAATGGTGTTTGATGTTCAGCAGATGGCGCCTTCACCGACGAATTTTGCATCAGCCTTTTAGTGAAGCTGCTATACTTACATATCACGATATGATACTCCACAGCGCGCACAAGATGTTGTTTAATTTTCTCCAAGACCCTACCGATTATCCAAGCCATTTTCAGATGTCAGTCGCACGATTCATAATGCGCCCGTGCTAAAGCTGATCTTCATCAGGTTTATTTCTTCATTTGCACTCTCTGTGGCATATGGGTATGAACCGAAAGCCAAAGATGATCATATGGTCCGCATCGTGGAACAGTATTTGAAAGTGGAAGTCAGCAGTTTGACACCCGGTGGTACTCTGATTATAGAAACCTTTCCTTTCCGTATGTTCGCTCGTGCAGTAATGGCCTGTAGTTTCACTTCAACGATCATTCTAGTCTTACAGCTTCCTTCCTGGTTTCCTGGTGCCACATTGAAGCGAGCGTCAATCGAATGTCTCAAGGCCGGCCACGATGTGAGGGAGATTCCCTTTCAAGATGTCAAAGACAGGATGGTGAATTACTTCTCCCGATCAATGAAAGTACAACGACTTGATGAACCGCAAACAGTCTAATGCTCAAGTGCCACCGTGCTTGGTGGCTGATGCTATGAAAAGAATGGATGGCTTTAAGAACGAAGTCATTGAAACTGCAATAAAGGAGGCGGCTTCTCTTACATTCGCAGGTACTCAAGCTGAATAACTATCTCCGGCCATTGCTCATTTATCTTCTTGTATCCCCAGCGGCATCTGAAACGGTAAGTATCGCCCTCGTGCCGTTTGTCCATGGTAATCATCTTTATCCTCGGCGCAGACTCACAGCACGCTACTTGTGTTCCTTCTTGCTATGGTACTTTACCCAGAACAACAAACCAAAGCACAAGCAGAGATAAATCGAGTCGTTGGCAAAGACAGACTCCCCAGTTTCGATGATAGACCAGCGTTGCCTTACTTGGACGCCATTATGCGTGAAACGCTCAGGTGGTATCCTGTGACTCCGTTGGGTATGTACATTACATCACTATTCTTAACTTCACCTAATGGTGATTTCAGGCATTCCACATGCAACAACGACCAGTGATGTTTATAATGGTTATTTTACCATAAAGGTTTGTATCATGCTGATTTACCGATGATGACTGATCAACCAGTATGTCAGGTGTCGTTGTAATTGGAAACACTTGGGAAGCCTGCACTACTTTCACACTAAAGTTCTCCAAATGATAAAGCATTTTAGGGCAATGACGCACGATGAAAAGAAGTACCCCAATCCTCACTAATTCAATCCGGAAAGATTTCTCAATGAAGATGGATCACTCACCAGCGATAAGATGTTGTTAGGCTTTGGTTGGGGTCGCCGGATGTGGTGAGCATCTATTGTGTTCGTTTGCTATTTGTTGAAAGCTATTGGTAAGCGTGGGACGACATCTCGCGGACGCGGCACTCTGGATCGCGATCACGAGCTTCCTGGTTACTTTTTCCGTTCAGAAAGCCTTGGATAAACATGGCAAGGAGATCCCAATAGTTCCGAAGTTCTCTAATGGTCTCGTAGTGTTCGTGGAATTCATTCTTTCCCTCCTGGTGGTCGACTGAATTTGTTTTCAGTCATCCTGAGACGTTTCCCTGTCGAATTGTCCCGCGATTCGAATCAGTAGAGACGCTGACGCAGTTGACTGGCTTAGGTCTGTCAGGCTATCATCACGCGTGAACAAGAAATTCTAACGGAGATATAGTGGCAGAGCAGTGACCATTCGTGATTTAGACAAGCTGTTGTATGACTGTGTTGTATCCTTCTGCGACCCACTGGTGCCTTGACACCATTATCACCTACCACATTTCTCTCTACCGAAGGGTCCTATGCATTAACAACAGCATGTTTGCGTCCAGAAATTCTGTTATCTGCAGTAACATATATGTACGACGTTCTCATCCAATTACAACACTTGGCACGAATACGGCGGAGAAAACTCTCCGGCGCGAGGGCTTCCTTTTTAAGAAGCGCTTATGTTTGATATCGAGATCATCTCTGACAAATTAAAACGAGTGCTAGGAGTACATCGCGTGAATAAGACAATTAAAGACCACATCCAGGCAGGCGCGTAACTAAATAAGGGAACGGGTTCATAGATTCATAGGTGTAGCGAGGACTGGAAGAATAAGAAAAGAAAGAAGAAAAAGAAGATATATCACTTTATCCATCATCCACTACCATCCCATCCCTGCTTGGCGCGGTATTATCGGGACTTTTCCTCTCCCATATACGATCGGGCTTTCGTCGTTCCGGCTCTCCTTCATATGCGTCTTTTGCCACGGCGCGCGGCGCGTCGTACATCGCGTCTCCGTCGAGGCGCAGATCGCTCATACACTTTCGAGCACCTGTCTCGCTTAGCTGGATACCCATTGCCAGGTTATCAGGGAAGGTATAAGCAGTGGGCGGCGTTGCTGGTACAGGAGAATAAGCCGCGGGAGTGGAGGGTATAGAAGAGAACGGCGATGAGGGCGTGGATGTAAGACCTGGAAGGGAGTTTTGGCTTCGGTGTTGTGTGAAGGGAGATGAGGCAGGATCAAGCGGCTCTTGATTGTCGCTAGATTGCTGGCGCTGTAAGCCAACAACGCGGAGACGTTCAACCCAACTTGGATAATCCTTCAGTTAAAAAGACGACCGCGAAAAACAAATAGTTGACATACGCATCGGCACGGTCCAGACTTTCCTTAACGACACCAGTAACCCCACGCATCATATCAAGACTCTCCGAGGCGAGCGTCAAAATACGCTGTGCAGCCTGGGTGGCAGCGCTGGTCGTTGTTCTGTGGCTGACCCCTTGCCCAACGCGTGTGGAACCCAAAGGTGATGATGCACGGGATGATGTAGGTGTGCCTGCTTGAGAGCGATCAGGCCCACCAGCACTCCGCTCTTTGTGATGTCTAGCAGTCCGTCCACGTCTCCCAGAGACACAACCACCACCAGCGGCCCCCGCAACTGAGCTAGCACCTGGGAAGCCATCCGCCATACCGGGAGCCGAACCAACACTTGCATTTGCCCAGCGTTGGGGTAGATGCAGAATAAAGCCCCTGACACGTGATCGGGCGGGTTCTGGCAGTGCACCGCCAGCATACTTGCTTATGACATCGACGACCTGGCGAATGGTTTGTACAATGTCACGACGAACGTCCGTCAAAGTCCGCATGTGTGTGGGCGAGATAAGGGTATCGGTGCCGGACGACGAGTTGGGTGGTCGAAGGGATGCAATAAAATCGCTGAGAATGAGGATCTGAGCATCGATATGCGATGTGGCGTACTGGTGGGAAATCACATGCGTAAGAAATCTGGAAGAAGAACACAAGACAAACCTGCAGCCATTGAAGACAGTATTGTAGACGCCGCATACTTTCTTCGCTTACGGCAGCACTGATCCCTCCTGCTTCTAGAAGAACAGCTTGCCAGCGGCTCCTTTGGACAACTGCTTGCTGACTCTGAGGATCAGGAGGTTCGGTGTTTTGACTTTGTGATATCAGGGTTTTATCGTTCGAAGGTGATGAGTTGTGTGCTATAGAGAGGTGAGAGAAGGAAATAATGAGGTATCGTGGTGATCTTACATGATTGTGAATCAACCCCTTGGTATGCTTGTAGGGAACTGAAATAATCCAAGTTAATCTGCCCTTCTCCGAGTTTTCGTTCTTGGGATGTCTCGTTGACTTGCATTCGTTCAAGGTCACTGCTCGATGGGCGACGGTATCTATCAAGCTACAATAATTCATCCAGATAAGGTGAACTCGGGCACGGAAAAGATTGTACATACCTTGTCGAGTTGCCTGCATGCAAACTCATCCAATTGATTCACGTCAACCGGTAGTCTATCAATGACAGGCCGGGATATAGTTTTCACTGATGACTCCACCATTTCGGCGCCATACTACGAAACGTGTTGAGGTCAGAAATTTGGCGAGTTTTATCAACAAGCTCACTTTGACTACACGGGAACTGGCCTTTCCGTGCTCGTATGCCCGCAAAGCAGTGTTGAAAAGGGGAAAGTTCGATACTCTGGCCACAAAATCCGGAGAGGTCATATCTGCGGGCAGAGAGGAAGTAGGCGAAAGGCATAGCGCGCTCGATGATGTTGATGCTGACGATGCGGGATAATGGGCTCGTATGCGCGTCAAGATCATATCAACGAGGAGCTACTAAGTTTACTCACTATTTCCAGAATTCCTACCGCCACTCCTCATATCGCCCAGCGCGCTCACTGCAATACGTACACTCTCGTCTTCATCTTCAAAAGATGTGTGCCTGCTCACAGTTGGCGACGGCGGAGAAGATTTGTCGGACATCGTCAAGGACGACGTCGACGATGATTGTCGGGGGAGACGAGGACGAGAATGAGATAGCACGTGTATACAACATTAATCGCATTGGGCTTTTCACGTGTTAAAAATCTCCACCCGCGGCTTCTCAGTGGCTGTGCAGAGGCCTTTCGCCCGCCGCTCTCGAGTGACTCAGTGCGATCAGGGCATAATGTTAGATCCGAGTTCGGCGACTGCCTTTACGTGTGGCAGCCAGCCACTGCAGTGTGTATGTGCAGAATCGAGAGAGGATATCCAAGAATCAAACATGTTTGCTATATCTTACGAATGTATTAGGGGTTCGAGTATGCACGTTTGTCAAAAAAAATGACATCACTTCCAGGCTAATCTGAGCGTCAATGTTGACTAGGGATCTGTTTCCGTGGACTTTGTCGGAGAAAACCATTGGAAATTCTTAGATACGCATTCCAGACTCCATGTCTCACCTCTCAAATCAAAGCTAAGGAACGATTTAGATCTCAGCGGCATTCAACGGGTAGTGGGTCTATGTCAGCGGTCCGTTTCAATTCAGTTATTCCAAACTGGTAACTTAGATCGACATGGTTATTCCACTCAATTGATTTCCTGGCCGTACTTATACCCATATTCAGTGACTGGATTGCATTTAAATACCCTTGACTGGACTTCATATCTCGTCGTGCAGCCATGACTGAGTTTGACCGCATGCTTCGCGATGATTTCTCTAATCCTGACACCGAGTTATGGATGTCTGACCACACATTTGCGTCTTATCCCCCTGCCCTTCCTACAGTGTTTTCTACCAGGTACGATGCAACTGCACTTGGATACCAGCCCGACTTTGACACATCCCAAAGCATCACACCTTCGTCTGACTGTTTCGAATTCCACCATTCTTTTTCTGGCGACCATGTCGGAGCCCGTGGTCGTGAGCACGCATACGCCGTTCATGCCTCCTCGCCCCAGCTGTTCGGCGGTAAAATAAACAGGGGCCCGTTTGACCCGATGGGCGTCATGCATGTCGATCGCCTTCCACAGCAGTTCATCATGCAGCAACCGCCTCGGACAGTGCACATGTCCGACGTCATCGTCCCAAATACTTCATCTCCATTGAATATTATCCCTCAGCTGCATTCCGACGCTCTGCCTTCTCCGTCTTCTTCTTCCACCATCCGTGCTACCCGCAGGAAGATCGCAAGGATTCAATCCACTGACGAAGGAGAGTCTGAAGTCGACAGCGAAGGAGACTCGTACTGTCCTTCTGAAGCATCTATGCCGCGTGCAGACCACCTCTGTCCCACTTCATCTCTTCCATTCAGCCCACCGCCCGTTCGCCGGCGTAGGCGCCAAGACATAAACCTCCCTATTCCTGTGCCAAACTTGACAAAGAAGTCTCGCGGTCGCAAGGTCCCAACCTCTTCAGGGGAGCCTATGTATGCCCTCAGCAAAGACAAGTCGAAGAAGGGCGCTAGGACGTATACCTGCCGTGTTGATGGCTGCGGCAAATGCTTCGTCAGGAGCGAACACCTCAAAAGGCACATTCGGTCCATCCACACGAACGACAAACGTGAGGAATACCTTTCTACCTTTCCTGCACGGCGAAATAACTGACTTGTTTGACGTAGCGCATGCCTGTTTAGTCTGGGGCTGCGATAGGTCGTTCAGCCGCCGGGACAATCTGAACCAGCACATGCGCATCCACAAGAGTCCTTCAAACTAGGATCGCTTGCTCCCTCTCATTGCGTCATGTACGATAGTGCAACTCGTGGACTCGCCATATTGGCATTTTCTTCGTATTATAGACGTTTGTCTGATCCCTGTTCCATGAGACTAATATCCTGCTCTGTTGCGACACATCGTCATGGTCGTCACGATTTGTATACTTGCTGCCCCTATTTTTATTGTTATCTATTTAGACCCGAAGAATGCAAAAACTCACTGAATATCAAATGTAACGAACCTGGCTCCATTAAATCCGCCGACCCTATGGTACACATGCTTACAAGGAGATCGTCTCTGTGCTTAGCATGTGTCAAAACTTGTGAGTGATAGAACAGCACTTATGCCGCGCGTTCAAAATGACCTATCACTTCATTACCCGCTTTGCACCTCGGAAAATTGCATGGCTTCAGATGAAAATTTGTTTTGGCGAAGTCCGGGTCTCTGACCCCCATTGACTCTATGTTCCGCGTTCCGCGTCATTGTTGCTCAGCCAGAATGCTGTCATGTTCGGATAAATGCCAAATATGAATTACCCACTGAGGCCACCTCGCTGTGTGTTTACTGCACTGACCTTCAAACAAATGGCTATTTGAGATTTTATAGTTAAGCGGATATGGTCACCAGCTAGTATGCACTAGTTCGCGCTGTCGTCAACTCCACCGGATAACAGGTAGAAGTTAATTATGGTGATCCAGGTGGCGGGTTGTGGCCATTTGAATACAACAAACACAAACACACCTGGTCAACTCGAACACGTCCTCGAAGTGTTTCTGTAGAGTCAAGTCAACTGATCAGATGTCTACAGCATATACATTCCAGTCCCCCTCCGTCACGCTCGAGAAAGGCGCGTATCGCATGCGCGCACCTCACAGTACTCGTCCAGGTTCCTCCCTCAACAGAAGCGCGACGACAGCAAAACAATCATCGCTGCACCCGCATAGCAGAAAGCTCGTGGTCCTCGTTAGCGTACTGGCTTTTGCATCGATCATGTGCTTCTGCATCGCCTATTACCTATTCACAACCAGGTTCGCTCGCTCCTCCTCTACCTCCCCACTCCAAGTCCCTCTCCCCGCTGACGACGTCCCCAAAGCAAACTTATCCCCGCCCGCCGTGCATGATGCGCAGTCCAACTACCTTGCGTACCTCCCACATAGCGGTCTACACAACCAACGCATAGCACTCGAAAACGCGCTCGTACTCGCCAAACTTTTAAATCGCACACTTCTTGTTCCTTTCCTCCGTCTTGGGAAACCCATTCGTTATTTTCCTTTTGAACAACTCAAGCATTATACTGCACTTGGCTCGAATGTCGGGCCAGAGCACTGTTCATCCTCCTCTGTGGGTGTATCCGAATGTGAAGGGTATGGTGGGTGGACGCACGTGCCATGGGAGTGGATCGTTGATCTGCACGCTATGGGGGAGACAATTGGGGTACGAATGGTGCAGTGGGATGGTGATGTTGACTGGATGACAAAGCTAAATATATCAGATGCAAATACATTGATACTACGAGACACTGGCCTGTACGATTTCCGGTTCACGGACACCCCTGACGATGTATCCCCCCGCCAGGACAAATATCAGACTTCCGTCCACATCCCATCTCTTGCTCAAACTCCCGAGAAACTGCTGCAGATTGGCACTTTATTTGGGTCCTCCCGTCTTAGGCTTCGCCAAGCAGAAAGCAAGAGCATTCGCAGAGATGTAAGACGCGGTATGGCGTTTACGAACTCTGTTCTATCTGGTGTGACCGACGCCATATGTGAGACCTTAGGCGGGGTGTATCTCGGTGCGCATCTTCGCGTAGGTGATGGCCAATTCAAAGAACGAAGCGCCGATAATACAAGACAAGTCTGGTGGAAACTCGTGCACCATATTTTCAGACTAGATCTCGAGGAGACTATGAAGCTGGAGCAGCGCTTTACGGAAGACGGGTATTTTGACGAGGTTCTCGATCCACCGTCTATTCAACTAGATTTGCCAAGTCTCCGAGTGTCTCATCCACCCTTGCCACCTGTGCTCGATGCTTTTAAACCTCAGGTCCGATGTCATGCACCTCTGCACACCTCACCACCATTACAGAAACTCAATGTTCCTCTTTACATCGCTACTGACAGCCAGGACCCTCTATCCGACCCTCTATTTTCGATTTACTTGCAGACGTTCCCGTGTATATTCTTTCTCTCTGATTTTACGCCCCACCTGACTCCACTCGACGCATTGCTGAATTCATACGACCAGGTACCGCTGAAGGAGTTTTTGATACCGGTGTTAGATGCGATGGTACTAGCTAGAGCACGAGACGTTGTTGTCATTGACGGCAGCACTTTTGGAGCGTTTGTGAAGGATGTTTTGTGGAGAATGAATTGGGGGTTCGAGATCGTGCAGAGAGGATGAATTTTTTTGTGTTCTAATGGAGGAAATTCTTGCCCGGCTCCTAACCGCTATGGACTGCCTCGAGAACGAATCAGTGTGTGTACATAGCATCACAGATGAGTAATATTACGACCTTCCTTCTTGTGCGGACTCAATTACCCAGACTGCTGCCAGTGGTTCATAGATAAGAAGACATGAATGAATATTTATGTCACCCTGTGTTATCATTGTTCGCATCATTGGAGGGCGTTTGGGAGCTGGCGACGACGAAGCCACTTCTGGACACCATGTAGTAACCCGCCTTATCATCCTGAGAGCACTCTCATTGGTGGAGTCAGTTGAGCAATAGGTCTGGCCAATTCTACTTTTATGTGCTCAGTTGACATTTAACGACGACATGTGTATGAGGCCGATGCCTAGCGCTTAGTCATGAACTCGAACCAACTTGCCACCGTGTGTTGAGCAAAGTATTGCTACTACTAATAGTTTGTGTTCTAAGTTAGATCGAGGTACGAGATCGTACATAGAACGTGGTCTACGCTGCGACACAGCTTTTCGTGCCTCATCTCTTTTGCTTCGTACCACTACCGTACAGTGGCTCTACTCACAAGTTCTCTACTGCTAGACTCCACTCTCGTTTCGTCGCATTTATTTCGTATTACTCCAAATCTTCCATTAGGCCAAGGTTACAAAATGATCCCAATCTCACTGGCACCTTACGACTTATCTCGCATCAACGAAACGCTCCTCGAACGCACGAGAACTCAAGTATATTGGACGAACCCGAGACAAATGACAATGAAAGGGACTTGTAACAAGCTCATCGAACGTCCTATTACCCTCCCCCTCACGTTTTTTGTCGCAACAACTCCACTACTTCTTACCATGTTGCTCGCCTCATGCTACTCGCTACATGCCATGACACGCTACATGCCACATGCTATACGCTACACGCTACACGCTACATGCCACATGCTACATGCCACATGCTACATGCCACATGCTACACGCTACATGCCACACGCTACATGCCACATGCCACATGCCACAACCCATATACTACTAACTGCACAATATATACTAAATGCCGCACCACAGCACCCCACATTGTCTATGAGGCACAACTGTAGGGTTAAGAGTTAAGACTTTGCGCACAGTGGCCGTGCAGCGCATGGTGTCTCGTCTCGACACCGCACAGTGTTTGCGCCATGCTCCAGCAGGCTCAAGCCTACCATCTTCAGCTTTTCTTTTCCCTCTTTAGTTTCTCTCTGACCTGCTTCTCTTACTCTGTCTTCTATCTATAGCTCTTTCTAGCTCGCCACAAACCCGGGATTCCCACTCCCATGTTTCTCTTGCTGCCACTAACCGGAGGACTTTTAAGATGTCCAGATCCTTGTGTGCATCCGCACGCAATGAAGACAAGTCCGGCGGGGAAGCTGGCCATGGGTATAGAGCACCTGGTGTCACCAAGCACTAGTACTCTGTCATACTCATGTAGGAAGTTTGCTGCCGCAAACTCTCGTCGGCACTCTCACCTCATGGTGCAGAAAGTCTGATAAGGGGTGGTACTATGCTGCCCATACCTGCTGTGCGTTGCGCATGACGTCTCCCCACAGTGTTTGCGCCATGCTCCAGCAGGCTCAAGCCTGCCATCTTCGGCTTTTCTTTTCTGTCTTTAGCTCCTCTCTGACCTTCTTCTCTTCCTCTGCTTCCGTCTATGACTCTTTCCAGCTTGCCACCAAGTTGTTTTCAGACCCGGGATTCCCACTTCCATGTTTTCTCTTGCCGCCGCTAACCGGAGGACTATGAAGTCCAGATCCTTGTGCGCATCATGATCGCGCACAATGAAGGCAAGTCCGGCGGGGAAGCTGGCCATGGGTATGGAGCACCTGGTGTCATTATGCACTGCTCGTCATACTCATGTTGGAAGTTTGCGGCCGCAAACTCTCGTCGGCACTCTCACCCCATGGTGCAGAGAGTCTGATAAGGGTTGGAATTTTCCACCCAGCTGCCACACCACTACATGCAGTCCATTCCTGCCTAGTCTCGGCTCACATGAATGCCTGCAAATTATGTTTGCAGGAGGTGAGTTTACTAACTCAGTATACAGGTCCTTCATGGCTAGTTGCTACCGCTTCCCACTACCTGCTTCCTCCTTCCCGTTTTTCTGCTCCCTGCCTCCGGCTTGCTGCTTCCCACTTGCCGCTTCTCGCTTGCTGCTTCCCGCTTGCTGCTTGCTACTTCCTGCTTGCTGCTTCCCACTTTCCGCTTTCTACTTCCCGCTTGCTACTTCCCACTTCCCACTTTCTACTTCCCGCTGCCCGCTTTCTACTTCCTGCTTGCTGCTTCCCACTTCCCGCTTTCTACTTCCCACTGCCTACTTTCTACTTCCCGCTTGCTGCTTCCCACTTTCTGCTTCCTGCTCGCTGCTTCCCGCTCTCTGCTTCCTGCTCGCTGTTTCCCACTTTCTACTTCCCACTTGCTACTTCCTGCTTAGTACTGCCTCCCGCTTGCTGGATTAACAAAATTTAAATACGAGATTTTCTGCTTCTGCTTCCCGCTTGCTGCTTCCCGCTTCCCGCTTCCTACTTTCCACTTCCCGCTTCCTCGCCTCGACACATCACTGGGCTTGCTCCCCAGTGTGGAAAAATGGCGAGCGCGCGCGACGACGACGGGCGAAAGGCTCTATTTGCTAGTGCGAAAAACATGCGTACTACCGTACCATACGATTAAGTAAGCTGACTGACTACGCGAGTTCGCAATTTCCAACACCCAGCTCCTACCATTTTGGGGGATCCAAGGTTCACTCCCTGCATCATTTCACTCCTAATGTTCTGGGAATCGCAGC